>JABFPB010001926.1:0-22544 GCA_022817645.1 Ceratoteleas bidentatus
ATATTCTTATTTACCAGGGAATCAGATTGAATCAACTTTAGTAGGAAATCAGAATGGACAAAATTCTGGTTAAATCCTATCACGTTCATTGATCATATCGAATGGATGATTTTAACGAGGGAGAAGTAGTAACTCATCAACGAACTTCCTGTTTAATCGTCGTGTGGTAAAAGTATCAATCGCCAATGATAAATTATAATGTAATAGATGCATCGCGCATATATGACACAGATATAACGCATAAATGCGCATATATGGCACAATTAATATAACACCTAAACGCATATATGGGGCATGTTCACTACGCATACACGTGAATATGTGATACATATGTGAGACGCATGAATGCGTAAGAGTTACACTTACTAGTGATGCTCGGGGTGCATATATAAGTCTCATATGTTTACATAGGCGGCGCGTATGTTAGAAGCATATGCTTGCGCATATGTTAGACACATATGCGCGTTTATGGTGCATATATACGAATTGGATACTCGAGGCGCATAAGATGCGCGAATGTGTCATGGTAGGAAATGCGCATATGCGTGTGTTTATGACACTTATGCGCACATGAGCACTTAAATGTTGGAAAACGCATACGTGTCTATAAACGACGCATGCATGCGCATATAATTTCAAACGCGACATACAAAATTATGACGCATAAATGGCTGCAGTTGTACACTGACAAATGTTGTCTGCATTAGACAATCACTTATCTAATCCAGACAATTTTAAGCAGTATATTGTCTGATTCAGACAAAAACTGTCTGACCCTATGAAAAAAATCTATAGGAGTTCTCACTTGTGAAATTGACGTGATTTCTCATATGAGAACTCATTTGAGATCTCATATGAGAACTCATTTGAGATCTCATATGAGAAATCATGTCAATTTCACATGAGATTTTTTCATAGGGAATTTACACAATGTCGCTCCTGAATTTTTGTCAGTGTACATTGTTATATGACTATCTGTCTTTTTTTATTCTTCGATTCAGTTATTATCACATCGAATAAACTGACGATTAAACACGCACAGTCGCGCATATTGGAGTATAATGACTATAAAAAATCTGCGTGTCTGGAAAGAGTCGGGTGTAGGTGTTAATTCAGAAGAGGCGTTTGGCTTCCTTCTTTTTTATTTATCATCGTTTCGCTTTCACATCTTTTAATTCAATTCTATTTTTTTTTTTTTGAACTAACACGTACACCTAATAATGCCATGACACAATCTGTACATACGAAAGAAAACAAAAGGTTGGAACTTCGAGAATTTACTCGGACAACAGGCGGTAAATTTTTCGAAGTCCCGCGAAGCATTGCTCGAAATGATTTTTGGTTTTCGTAGAGCAGTGTTTTCGTAGAGCGAAATCATATAGCGCTTTTCGGCACTTAACTGTATTTCTGGTAATTCGAATTCGTAATTCGCATTTCAGCAATTTTGTATTGTATAATTTGCATTTTAAAAAATTGGACATTATAAATGGCTTCTAATGTTTTAGACATTTTGATATTCGTTTGGATTGATATTAAACAGTTTATATAGCCAAATTAGTTTTTTTACTTTTTGTCGATATCAATAACGTACTTAAATTGCGTTATTCCTATAATGTACGTCATGCACATTGAATGTTGACATGTTTCTTGATTAGTTTAGAGTACTGGGAGTAATGTAATCAGTACACGTTTAGTTCGAATTCGCTTATGCGTTAAATGGTCTCTTTTATTCCAAATCATAGCTTGGAAAATAATATATCGTAATGGGCGAAAAGATGACTTGTGTGTATGGCTTTTCAATGTACAATGTAAAATCTTACAAAATAAGGTCGGGCTCGTAAAATCTATCTCACCTCGTATCGTTGCTAAGATGTATAAAAAGAACGGAGTAAATACTCTTTCTCGAGATTAATCTTAAAACTGGCATTTCAAGTTCCCAAATTGCTTTGAATTTTGTGGTACACCAAGATCGAATAGCAATTTTAAATAAATAAATATCAAAATTATGTACACAGTAGGTCATTGATATTCATTGTATCAAAGATAACTTTATCCTTAATGTAACCGCTAGCTCGTTAAATTATAATTCTTGTATCAAACATTTTATTGCATTTTATTCTTTTTTTTGCCTTTTCCGCCTTTTCTGCTCTTCTCCGTAGAAATATTCGTATCAAACATGGAAAAAGTGTATAAAAATCATTTCGACGAGAATAAAGGTCCTAGAATATCCATTTGTAGTATACAAATAATGCATCGTTCGAACAAACGTACCGCAAACACTTATCTTAGTAATTATATTAGACCCTCGATTTCATTCAGTCGTGAGTTCATCGAAACCGTCAGGACCTCGTAAACGCATGAAAAATTTCCGTGTTCGTCAAACTACCCAAAACTGTAGATTCGCTTGCTCGTGAAACAATTGTCAATTCTGTGTCCCCAATGTTGTCGTTCCGTTGGAAATTTGGATGTCAATTCGCAAAAATGACTAGACAATTTACGGGTGTCATCGACAAATGTAACGTCACATTGCAACCGACCTCTCGTCACTTAGTAAAAAATTATCACTATTACAAGTAAGATACGCGTTACACATTTTGCTTTCCGGTCTTACCAATTACATTTACATGGTACATTCTACAAATACACGCGATCAACTCCTTATGACATTCCGAAATCTACATGTAGCATGCGGTGAAAGGTGGGACCACAATTTTTCGTCATCGAAGAAATGTTACAGAATAAAATACTCTCATTGCGATTCGCGATTGAGTATGTTTGCATGCAATTAAATTTGGATTAAATATCCTTAGAAAATTCATTACATTTGATCAAAAGCCATTGAAAGTTTTATGGAAATGCTTGAATCCAACACATTTTTATTATAAAATTCTTTATTAATTAAAAAAAAATAAAATTTAAATTTTAATGGGTCTCTGTTTTATTACTGTTATCTTACTATAAACAGTAATATGTAAATTGTTAATTTCAAATTAAAATCGGAATTATTAATTGGACTGAATACAATATTTCTTTGGACTTTTTTTCTGAAATGCATACCAAGATACTCGAGCACAAAATTGCACGAAACGGAAAACCCGGAAAACCAACGACTGCCCGAAATCCGTCGCCGTTATTTACACAACCATATTTGCTGAATGTACCAAAGAAGCCGGTTACTGAACGCGTTAATCCAATCGTAATATCACATGCGAGGCAACTGCAAAACCGAACATTCGACAGAAACAAGTGGAAGAGTGTGACCCGATTAATTCGCATGGCAAACTGAAGGCGGCAGGCTCGTCGCGGTTTGACACAGCGTGTAAAGTGGCACATGAGAGGGTGTCTCACCGAAAACATCCATTCAATCCTAATTTATTAATTCATGAAAACTGGAGTGAATTATAACGTTGTCTATACTAATTACGTATTAATGAAAAATGCTAATTACGTATTAATGAATACTGAATTTCGTTTATTGATAAAATTAATTTTTGTCATTTTTTATTAAAGTAATTTTAAAATTACTTTAATTGTAAAAAATAAAAAAGTTGAATTTCTTTTAATAGGAAATGATTTCTTGGTAAATACCAAATAACTTTTTTGTTTCCGTGGTAAAATGTCAGATAATGCAAACAAACATTTGCTATATATGTATGTGTATTGGTAATTCCAAATTATTCTAATATGGCAAGGTATTGTCAATATGTAAATTATCTTTTTGTTCATATATTGCGAGTATAGAACGAACCATTTATTGACAATGTGTTGGAAGTATACTCGAAATATATTGGACTTTTACCAAGAATAGCTCACTGACAATTAATAGGCCATTAGCACTGACAATCTTTCTAATCATGTCATTAATGATTAGAAAGATTCATGTCATTAAAAATTTAGGATTGAATTGGAATAAATTAATTTTTAACGAGGTGTGTTCGCTTGACTTGTCGCCTATGTGTGGCTCTGTGTACGTATCTGTGTTCACATGTATGAGTAGCTTTGCGTCGATGAAACGTTAAAACAGAATGTCAGAATGTATGCAATACGCTCACCATGATAAGGTACTCTTTGAAGAACGGTTTAATTTTTTCTCGCAAAAAACATTTCACTTTTTCAGTCACTTAATAACAGTTGAAAGAAAAATGCTTATAAATTAGACTATTGTATATCTTTTCTTCATTTCTAAAATGCAAAACTGTCCGAATCCAGAATAAGTTCTTAAAAGAGTACCTTTGCACAGCATAACTTAAAAACGTCCATTCGTTTGCGTCGAAATACAAACGAAGTCGGCCATCTACGCGAGATTATTGATCGAAGCGCATACGAAAAAATATAGCGGTGGTCTTCCGAAACTAGTCAGCTAAGCAAAAAGTTCGCGTGGAATAATACGTTCACGAATATATACAGGCTCGTTGAAGTGCCGCGACGCGGGGTACAAAGAGTCTGGGAAAAAATTGCACGCGGGTACAAAATTGCAAAACTCCCCGAATCTGGCACCCCGAACGCTCGTCGCTGGCCGCTTCAGCCAACCGCTATGTATATCTACATAGACATGTATAAAAATGTATAATACAAGCACACTAATCGCGCAATGGGCTCTGTTACTAAGTACAAATTCCTCAAGTGTAACAGCAAAATATTAACTTTGTTATTTTTGCCAGACAAACAAGTTTTGTAGAATTTTAAACAATTTATTTTGCAATAACAATTCTCAAATTTGATAATTGAATCGCTCTGTATTAAATTATTTTATATTAAATGTTTACGGATTATTATTTTTAACAATTAAATTGTGATACAAAAATTGCAAAATTGATGAAATCCTTAGACTCGAAATTTTATGAGGATTGGGCAAATGTTTTCGAATTCCCAGGCAGTTAACAATAAAGTCACCATTTTGCTTTCACTCCAGAAATTTTTACTCAATGCGCAAAACAATGCGGCGGTTTTGCGAGCTCCCGCGGTGTTTTTCGTGTTTTTTTCCTGCCGATCGCGTAGTGACTAGTGCGACTCGGTAACAAGCAGGGAAAAACGAGTTGGAATAGAAACTTACGTATTTAGCCGTAAAAGTAACGCAAGCAACGTTAACGCAGATAAGTTCTGTAGTACTGTTGGATGAAAATGGCGGCGGTTGGTAATTAATACTTATTCAATGAATTGTCTTGCGACTCGTCAGTAAAATGTTGCACGATAAGTCAAAACCCATAAATGTAATCGCTTTTATTAAACAAATAAAATAACACAATAAAACGTGATTGTACAGTATGATAAAATGAAAGAACAATTCTTCTTGAATTGTTTCTCGAGTATTTTTTTAAAGTAACATGCGATTAACGTATTCACATTTTTAACGAACAAAATTAGACAAAATTAACCACGCTTAGCGTCTTTCATTTTTCGCACAATGAATAATGCACAAAACAGCGAACTTGGAACAAACAGCAATTCTTCTTTGGAAGAGTCAAAACAAGAGGTCTTGGCGTCAAATTACAAATCTCTTGCATACAAATTGTGACGATAAATTGCCATTCATCGGGATTGCCACGCATCCCGATTTTTGTCGCGATGCATATTCGTAGATCTTATCAATTATCAATTAGTAATAAAATTAGTAACAGCTATTTTGTCTATACATAGTTCAGCCATTCGTAAAGAAATATTCGAATCACTGCAACTTCGCTCGTAACGTGAAAGTTGCAGTAATTTCAGGAGTGTAACACAGCCGGCACTGCATTTATCTGGGGTAATGTTGCTTATGCGAAAGTTAGAATGATGTGTGGCAATGTTTATTCTAACTTGTTTCTCCGTGCAGGGGCGATTTCTACTTCGCCGATCTTTTGCCTCCGAACGAAACCAACGGGAAAGAATGCAACGGAATAAAAAGTTTCGACAAAAATCCAGTCCCGTCGCTTGCAATGGGTCTCTTCACTGGGAATTCGCGTCTTCTTCCCCGAGT
This sequence comes from Ceratoteleas bidentatus, assembly GCA_022817645.1. NCBI lineage: Eukaryota > Metazoa > Arthropoda > Insecta > Hymenoptera > Scelionidae > Ceratoteleas > Ceratoteleas bidentatus. The sequence goes on from JABFPB010001926.1 coordinate 5,957, forward strand.
TTATGCAGGTCCATGTAGTTGACGATCGCTCGGTGGAGAAATTCGTACTGAGTCTGAAAAAATAATGTTCAGTTGAAAAATAATCCAGTTATAAGAAAAGGGATCAATATTCACATAAATTGTTAAAGCAAAATTAATTTAACAGAAAAATGTAATTGAGTTTTGTGAAAATGTAAATGCTAATTGAACTTGAAATATCCATCAGCTGATAATCAATAAAAATGAAAAAGTTTTAGTTAAAAAATGAAAGACAAAATTTAGATAAATAAATATCGACCAATGAGAAAATTGTAAATCAACCAATGACAAACCAAATTTAATTGTATTAAATTGAAAATCTGATTCCATTGGAATCAATTTGGAAAATACTAATTTCTCTTTGATTTGAATTGATTTTCAATGGTTTCAATTTGACCTTTCTTTTATTTTTTAAATTCATTTTCTTAATTTTTTTCTTAATTTTTTTATATATATTTGGAACGACCACTTACAAATGTACTTATCATTCCGTGCCTCTGGGACCGTAACTTTTTCGTCGTCATGAAAATGTCCACCCGCTTTTCCGTCCGCAGCTGTTGCACGAGTATACTCAACGCGACAAACATGGAACTCCGATCCGAGCCGTAATTACAGTGCACTACCAGCGGCGCGGTCGTCTCAGTGTCCCTGAACTGGGTCTCGTCGATCAACTCGATGAGTCCGCGCGTCACCTCCGGCACCTCGCCCTCGACGGTCGGCCAGCCGTGGTACTGGTATTGCGTCAGAAACGTGCTCTCTTCAAGCTTTACGTTACTAACGCAAAGCTCCCGTCGAGTGTAATATGGGCAGCTTTCGCTCTGAATGTAGCGGACTTTGATGTGATCGTAGAGCACCTCGTCGTCGGGCCAGTACCTCGGACACTTGTTATCTGCTAACTGAAATTACAAATTTAATTACATGTTTTTATTTTTTATAAATTATAAATGTTTTCTAGATTAAATTTTTTATTAAATTAAAAATAAAAAACTAATTAAAATTGTTTTAATAAATAAAAAACGAGAAAAAGCAATGTTTTAAGGGCTTTCTTTAAGAGCTAATGTTAATGCTGCGAATATTATTGATATTTGTAGAGTCTTTTTGGAGTATAGTTAATCTAAATGCTGAAAGAAACTGACTTCGGAAAGCATGACTATCGTAGTAATGCTCTGCTCCAAGATCATCCTCCAGAAGTCGGGCACCGTTGTCTCGAGTGGATCCTGCGTGATGATGAAGGACTCTGAATTGTCGTAACCTTCGATGAAGGAGGCGTTGATGTATGTAGAGTGTTCTCTCCCAGGAATGGGGGTTAGGATGACTCGGTTTCTGTCGTAGGGGATCACCACTTCGCTTCGGTTTTTCAGTTTGTTCTCCTCAGCGCCGCCTACGGAGAAGGACTTCCTGTCCTCCAGCACTGCACTTATTTTCTGAAATTGCATTTCCAGTTATATGAACCCAGAATTCTTAAAAAAAGATATTATGTACTCTTAAAATTAAATAAACTAATTATACTATTAGAAATATATTCCCAATATATTTCAGCAATTAGACATTTATTTATAATCCCAATATATTGAAAAATTGGGAATATACTTGGAATCTCTCGTGTCCTTTTAGCAATAAGAAATATTTTCTTAATGTATTCCAAAAAGCCCAATACATTTCCCCCTTCCAAACTCATTGTCACTAGACTAACATCATATTCCTCTTCCATCCTGCACTTCTCCTTCCCGTTCTCCTTCTGCCGCAGCTTCTCAACGTGCGCCTTAAGCTGCGTGCCCAATATCTCCGTATCCCCGAACTGCGCCATCTCCACCAATGCCCGATAGATAAAGATATACTGCTTGAGCGACTGCACCAAAAAGTTCCTCTGGTGCCGGATGTCGCAGACCGTGTTGAAAATCGAGACCTGGCCCTCCTCCGCGAGCTGCTGCAGCAGCGAGTCCAGCGCCACCAGGGTGCCGGTGCGGCCCACCCCGGCGCTGCAGTGCACCAGGATCGGGCCCTTCTCCAGCGAGTACGCCTCGTTCACTCGCTTGATGAACCGCAAGATGGCGTGCGGGTGCTCCGGCGCGACGAAGTCCTTCCACACCAAAAAGTGGTACTGGATGATGTTCCTGGTCTCGCGCTCGCCCGTCCGGGTCATCTTCAGCTCGCGCACCATGTAGTTCGAGTACGGCGCCTCGCTCACGTGCTCGACGGTGATGTCCCCGAAGGTCTTCGTCTCGCCCTTGTCCGGCCAGTACTTGGCGCACTTGGTCTTGGAGTACTCCTCGAGGTTCGTGAGCATCAGCACGAGCTCCAGGTGCTGCTCCCAGATCATCCGCCAGTAGTCGCAGACGGTGTTCTCCATGGGTCCTTGGGCGCAGATGAACTTCTTGCGCTCCTTGTAGCCGATCACGAAGTTGGCGTTGATGTAGTCCGAGCCGCAGATGCCGTCGATCTGCGCGAGCTTCACGCGGGTCTGGTCGTAGCATTTGATGTCAGGGTAGCGGTTCTTGTACACGTTCTCGCGGGCTTCCGAGGCCCGGGTCGTCCGGTCGGTGAACCTGGGGCAAACGAAGATATTTAGCATCCAGTGGAGAAAGGGTGGGCAACCCTATAGAGATTTGTATGTTGACGATGCGGAGTGTGGGGTTTTGGAATTGTATTAGATATTCCTTGAGTTTCTTAAGTTTTAAAAAACCTCATAAACTTATGTAAATATAAGTTTTTCTTATATGTATTTTATATGTATGTATATTTATTTATATATATGTAATAGAATAGAATATTATATAATATACATTTATTTAAAAATAATATTTCATCTATTTTTTTAGCAAGTTTAATTTTTATTTGAATCAAATCTCTAATAATAATTAACATATTGTAATATATCGCTTTATTATACAAATTTATTTTTGTTGATAATACATTAATTTGGTTGTTATTTAATTCTTTCAATTCCTCTCTCCTCAATAAGATTCCAAAACCCGAACTTCCCATATTCAAAATCTTCCGACAGGGACTAGTACGTTACCATGAATAAAAGAGAAAAAAAATTAACACTTGTTGCAAATTCGTCAAACCTCCAAACTTGCCTGTCGGGTAACAGCTCGAACTCATGTTGAAAGCCGTAGTCTGAATCCCGATGCCTGTCGAAAAACGCCTGCAACAAGTCGGCCTTCAAAATCGGCGGCATGTCAGGTGGCGTTGGCGTCACCAGCTGGTGCCCTCTTCGCAGGCTTCTGCACAAATGTCTGCATAAAGATACAAGACTGCAATTAGTAGATTTTAATGCATTTTGGCTATGGCACAGTCAGTTCGTCCGAGCAGTGTAGTTCGCCTATTATTTCTACCTGAAGCTGTTCCGGAGCGTAATGGTCTCCTCTCCGCGCTGCTGCGACCTTTTCGTGTATTTATGCAATAGGTACAGCGTGATGAACAGGACGACGAAGAGGATCGTGCCGAGGACCACCTGGAGCATCACGGTGACCGTCACGGAGTCGTCGGCGGTGATGTTCACTGGATCCATCCCCCCGAACAAGGGGTTGAAGTAATTGGTGTAGCCGACGATGAACTGGTCTTCCTCTACTCCATACACTGCAAGAAAAAATATGTGTCAATGATCGGAGAATGAAATAACGATTATTAAAGTGACATTTAATAATTTAAGAGGACCTGAAATAAAATTAAAGTAATGTAAATAAGTAAATAAGTAAGTAGAAATAAAATTAATAAATAAGTAAAATGTATAATAAAAATAAATAAGTACAAATGAAACATATGGAAGGTATGAAAACTGCAAATTTACCAATTTTTTCCTCTTTCAGTCGATCGACGAAAGTAACCTGGACTGTCTTAACTGTTCGAATTTCTCGTCACTAATGTACTCTCTTACAGAAATTTGTACAAAATCTGATGGAGCCGATGGCTCCATCTGCACTGTGCAAAGACCAAATGTTGTCGAAAACGCAGACATACTCATAGGCAGGTAATTGTCCCCTTTTTTCTCAAAGGAGTTATAATCCCAAAGAGTCCCTTCTTTTGTTTTTAATCCCTTTCGAAGATCACATTTGAAATATTTTTACGTAGGTCAACAAAGCTGCATTTTGTCATTATTACCCGAAAAACGAAGTACTCTCTTTCATGTTCTAAATACCACTCCTGTATCAACACTTTAAAAAAGAATAGGTTCGGTGAAATGATAAGCCTGACTCTGATACCTGGAACGCTTTTCACCGGAAATCGCTTTAGAGATAACTTTTTCGTCGAAGAACGAAAGCATTGCGCTTTGCAGGCTGGAATGATTTGTTCGGAAAACAGTCCTTGGCATTGGAAACCTTAATCGTTTAATCCAATAATTCAATGTCAATCGCCATTCCTGTTTCGCTAATTCCACCTTAACCGCGGAACTCTCGTCGATTTGTGGAAAGGCTCCTTATCGAAATCGCCATCGCCACTCGATAATGAAACTACCTTAACACGCGTGCAATCAGCCAAATGATTCATCGCGACAAACTCGCCGGCCGTTTCGTACCGCGCAATCAATCATCTGCCATTGAGCAAACAGCCGGCCGAAGCTTCCGCGTCGAGAGTCGTCTCGATACTGAGCTAATTGCAATTTTAAAAGCACATTAACCGAAAATATGCACGCCTCTAGTGTATTCTCTTACGTAACCGCTGGAACATTATTTTTAGTGTACCGATAAAGCCGCGACAATTAACGCGTCGAAAGTCGTAAAATCGGCGGATCGAACGGGTCGAGGCCAGCAGGCGTTTTCTTAACGTTTGCTGTTCGCGCGGCGGTAAGGGTTTATCGCGGCTTGTAGTTGGAGTGTAAAGTTGTGGGCGGCGGAAATAGAATGGTTTGTGTCGCCCCGGGGTCCCTTAAAGAAGTTATTTGCTTCATGATGAGATTTAGATGGAAAAAATGTTGAAAAAGAAGGTAATTGTAATGAAAAAGGCAAATTATAATAAAATCCTCTCGAGAAAAATATTTTCAAAATTGCTTAAACTGTTTGTTTGAAATAAGGGTAAAATAGATTTAATAATATTGTAATAATTTGGAAATAAAATAGCAAAGTGTTAAATAACACTTCTGTTCGCAGTAATTAGTAAAAATATTGTTGTTAATATTGCAAATATAAAAATAAAAAGTGGATTTTTTTATTGTGAATTTCTGGAATGGAGTTTGTGGCTCTACAGCATATATATATTTTTTTAAACAATTTCTTTATGAAGGATATGTGCCCGAACCTTTTTAACCTGTTTTTACGAATGTTGACATTTGAAAGTCTGACTGAGACTTTCAAATGTGTTAATAACATTTGAAACAGTGTGTTAATAAAATGCACTGAAAACTAACTTGCACAAAGAGAGGGTGTCCAGAGAAATTCAAAATATACCACTTTTTTCATTTCCAAGTTAAAAATTAACATTTTCTTGGTATTTTTTAAAGAAAATAATCTGGAGTTTAAAATAAACCAAATATAAATTTGTATTGTTAAATGAATTCCATAAGACTCTGTTTCAAATAAGCAATAAAAAACAATAAATAGTTGTAAAATAAAATTTAAAACCTAAACAATTTTTGTTTTCTATAATTTGTATGAGTATAAAAACAGATAAATAACAATAGCTAATAAGACAAATTAATTATTTTTGCTAAAAAATAACGCAGATTTAAAAAACTTGATATAAATAAAAATATTATTTAATAAAAAGAAACATATACTGGCAACATATTCCCAATAAGTTTTCCATAAATATATACTGGAATATATTGTAACAATATATTTTCAGTATATTTTTAATGCATTAAAAAATTCAACCCATTGAAAAACTATATTGTCTCTAAATATAATTCTAAAAAATATAATAATTCTAATAAAATTAAATAAAAAAACTTCTACCCATTACTTAAACTATCCCATTCTATCTCCAACATAATAATCAATAATTGATAAAATCTCAATGAAAGTTAGGGTAGGTCGAGGTCAGGGACGTTTTTTTCCGTTTTCCTTCCTTCAATTCAACTACGTCAGCCACCCACCGATGAACTCGATGAATCCCGTGTAATTGGAGCGTTCGTCCAGGAATCCGTCCACAGGTAGATTCAGGTTGTCCGCCGACGCGTCGTTTGACTTGGTATCCTCCAAGAGGTTCCTTTTCCGGCGGGTTTCGGGCTTCTCGGTGACGTCCGGGATTTCCGTGGATGGAAATCCGACGGGATCCGTGATTGAGACGACGTTCGGTATGGTCGTGTGGATGACGGTGGTCGGGATAGCTGTGGTGGTAACGACTGGTGCGATGGTTGTGCTGGGAGTGGGGGAAGTGGTTGTCGGTGGTGGTGGGGTAGTTGTGGTTGTGGTGGTTGTGGTTGTGGTAGTTGTGGTCGTGGTCGTCGTCGTTGTGGAGGTCGAGGTGGTTTCGCTCTGAAATAAATGTAGTGAATGAAGTGAGTGAATGATTGAGATTCGCGAGTGGGTCGGGGAAAACAAGCCGGTCGATTTGATTAATGAATGCGGCGGGTTGAATCATGCCTGGTAATTGGTTGTTAATTGTCATTTAAATTTCTTTTGATTTCGTTGAATGGTTGGAATGAGTAGCGATAAAGTTGGTGGTGAAAAATATGTGAATTCTAGACTTCAAATTTGGGTTTGCTGTTTTATTTTAAAAGAGATTTTTAACTTTTTGGTATGATGTGGATTTAGAGAATTTTTCTTGTAGTAAGGTGGGTAGGGTTGAATTAAGTTGATGTATTATTTATAATCTGGAGACTGAATACATTTTGGCACTATTTTTGTGCTGAGATTCGTTTGAAGTAATTCTATTTTCATGATATTAAAATATATAAATCTTCTGGGTAATAAAAGAAATAACATTAATATTTCTTATTAACTTGTATATTGTGAGTAATTATTCATTAATAAACACAAACAATTATTGTTTTTGTTTTTTTCATAATATTTTGTAATGTCATGCACATTATATAATGTTAATTTTCAACACTAAAAATAGTGCTTGCATATAGTTGTAGGAAACATTTTTCATGAATGAAGAGCAAGACATTCATTGTTAAGTCTGAAATGAATAATTTGGGTCTATATATGTATATTTACGATGAGATTTAAATTCATTCCCAATACCTTTTCTTTATCTAATTAGAAAATAATAATTTAACCCGTCATAATTCCATGAAATAATTGCCTATACAAGAATAATAAAGAATGTTATCTCTTTAAAATTTTTAATCTCTCTATAATTAAAATCTTATTAGACTCTTTTATTTACATCGAAATTTGTACAAAATAAGCCGGATTTAAATAAATTTGAATCGTCATAATTACAAAAAAAGAATATATCATAATATATTCCACCATTATTTCGACTAATATTTTTCCATATAAATCAGACAAAATACCTTCCACTTCATAAACTATCAAATAATATCTATTTATCTTTCATTACAAAGCATCTATTCAGATACTTTTAGATAAATTGAACAGATTTTAAGCTTTTGAATTTACTTCTCTTGAACTAGCGAATCGATTCTGTTTAAACTTTGCCCAATCATTCCTTGTAGATTTATCTACAATATAAATTTTTTTAAAATTAAATACTGATTGTCATTTTACTACACACCCAATTTTTAAATTCTGTATGAAGGAATTTAACATGTTCCCACAATGAGAATGTAATGGTAATTGGATATTATGCAGTTCAAAAAATTTGCTTTATATTTTACAAATTCCGACAAAATCCACTATTTCAAGTCGCTAAAACTGCAATATATCATCGAAAATATTGAAATTTAATGCTATTAAATAATTATAATATCAATTTTCTATTAATAATTGTGTAGTTTTCTCTTGAACCGATAAAATTTGACTCTCCGCACCGTTTCGTTTTTTCTCACTTCGATGTTTTCATGAATTAGTTTTTCCATTTAGTTCTTCTATCCTTTTCCCTCCAAAACATCACAATCCTTTCCTTCGTAAGTGTCACACCATAAAGCCAATACCACAAACTAACTACTTCCACAAAACATTCACACTCCCATTCATTCAAGTTACCCACCTGAGTAACTTCTTCAGGTACGAATCTCAGAATGGTGTTGAATGGTTTGGGCTTCAGGCCCGTGCATCGTAAACAAGTGCTGCTGACGTTCGTCGTGAGCTCGCCGTCCCCGAGGAAAATCTCCGAGACCAACCGAACGCTGTCGAACATTTCCGCGAGGTACGCGCCGCTCGTGGGGATCTCGTGCACGTAGCTGTACGTATACAGCGGCAGTTCTTTCGGTGGCGGCAGTTGCGCCACCGACGTCTGCGCCTCCAGTTTCACCATGAAAATCCTATAACAGCATATAGGACCGTTCCGTTCGGTGACCCGCGGCAGGCTCAGCCGGAAGAAGGGCTTCCCATCACTTTCGACCTTCTGCCAGGCGAAGTTGATGTCGTCCCGGTTCGGCATCGCCGGCGCGGTTTTGCAGTGTCCGACGGCCTCCTCTCCGTGCGACATTGACCTGGTTATACTCATGATTCGAACCTGTTGAGCAGATGGTTGATTCGGATCCAAATGTTTAACATTTCACGTTTTTGTTTAGTTTGGAGTATTATTTTGTAGATTCGCTGATTCGAATCGGCAAAATGACTCAGAATCCGGTTGGGAATTATCGAAAGATAGATAAGAAGATAAATGAGAAGATTGTAAATGATAGTCGAATTTCAATATCGCCAGAGCAATTTCGGATCGCGAATTTCCTTTTGGATCGGGTCCAGGCAGTTATCTTACTCGGGGCTTAAAATAAATATGGATTTAGCAAAACGCGGGTTATAGGTAATGGCTATAAATAACGATTCGTGCAATCTGAGGCGCGAGCCAATGTTTACCGTGTAATTGGTATTTGGCGTGACGTTTGGAATTTTGCTTTTGTACTCGTTCTCGTGGAACGTTTTGTTTATGACGTTCATGTTGTCCTGGGCTAACTGTCCAGTGTCGTCTATGTATGTCGCAACGCCAGCTATTTTCGCGCGATATTGCCAGATTTGGCCATTCGGGTTCAGCGGCATTGCCCAGGATAGGGCTATGTAATGGTTCCCACTGTCCGCGTCGATGCCACAGGTGACTGTGAAGTTTTGTGGCGGACTCGATACTGAAATTGATTCATTTATTAGAAAATTAACTTAACGTCAGCCTTTCAATGTTCGTTCAAGCATTTGTTCATATCATATATCGATTTTTTTCAATTTTTTTTCCTTTTTTTCATTTTTTTCCATTTTTTCATTATTTTCATATATAGCATTGCAATGAAATGTATAGTTAAATATTAAACATCAAACATTCTAAATTGCTTCAACAAAGCATGTCTTTTCAATGTCCATTAATTACACCTGAAAACCATGTTTAATTAATGACTTCGATCGAACTAAAACTGCCAATATATATACCCCCATCTAAAGTAGTGCCGTTGCTTTCCACACTCCAGTTTCCACAAGTTTTAGTATACTCGCTGCAAGCCGCGACTCGGAACTTGTAAGTCGTCGCTGGTTGCAAGTAGTCAAACAGGTAAACGTTATTTAAATCTCTCTTCGTTGGCAGAACGGGGTAAAGAAAAGCTTCCTTGGTCATCTGCTTATGGTCTATCACTAGGTGGTAATAATGAATATACTCGGCCAGAGCTGGGGGAGGTCTAGTCCACGCGATGGTGATCGAGTGGGCAGTGCTCCCCTTCAGAGTGACTGTCGGAATGAAGATTGGATCTGGAAGTGATACAGACTTTATCGATTAATTTATATATGTGCCAATTATGTATATTGTATATTTCAGGAAAACATGATTTAAAATCAGATTCAGTAATCGACCATTTCAATCCCTTCATTCAAATCATGCCAATCCTATTACAACACCTTACTCCGAAAAGAAAATCTGTACCTTCTTCCAGAGTTTTGACCCATCTCGCGTCTATATAGGATCGCGATGAGCCAATCGAGTTTCTGGCGCTAATTTTAATCTGATAAGCCGTGGACTTTTCAAGGCCTTTGAGAACATGGCTGCGGTTGCCCCCGTTGACGAACTCGGTGTTCAGCTGCCACCGCTCGGTGCCGTTTTTCAAAAAATATATGTAGTAATCTATGATGGGGTCGTTCCATTCGTGGACCGTCCAGTTCAAGTAAATGCTGTTGGTGCTCACTGGCTTGATGAAGTCGAGGACGACTTGAGGTGTGTCCAGAACGTACAAGTGCGTCTGCGCGCTGATTGGCCCGTTGTAGTCGAGAGCCGTACACGAATATGTGCCGTTGTCTTTGCGCCCGACGCTGTCGAAGTCCAGGCTCATTACAAAGTACGTTTCGTTGACGCGTTTTATGGTCGTGTGATTTTTCAGGTAGCTCTGCGAGTCTGAGTCTGACGCTTTTACCCAGGTAAAATTGTCCAGAGGGTAACCGTACACGTGGCATTTCAACGACCCAAAACTGGTGACGTTCGCCTTCACACCCTTCTCTGCGATTATCTTTCCTGGCTCTGAAATGAGATGAGAACATTTAATTAAGGAATAGTTGAGATGGTTTGGGAAGAGAAAGTCGATTGAATTTTGAATTAAGAGTTTGTAATCAAATGATTGCATGATAAAATGAACGTTAAAAGCGTTTTTTAAAAGTTTAAAGAACGTTTTATAAACGTTTATTAAAAGTTCAAAACGTTTAAAGAAGGTTTTGCTACATTGGGATTTGTATTGTGAAATTCGTCCTTGCTAATTTGTATTTTTACTTTAATTTTTGGCATTAAAAATAATATAATAAACAGAATAATAATAAAGAAAAATAAAATGATCACATTTGTCTAAACCCATTTCAAAAGCAGAGTATGTAGAGAATCTACTCTTTCCAATAAATTCATATGAGGAAATAATATTGTGGAGATAATATTTCTATGTACAGTTATTACACAGTCATGTGATTAAACGTTTTTTATTAAGGCGTTTCAATAATATGATAAATTCAAATGTAACAGTAGAAGAGTAATGTTGCATGATCCACTTTGTTCAACTTGTATTTGCAAGCCATTTCACTTTGTCACAAAGACCAATTTCAAATGAAGGAATTTTGGGTTTGAAAGTTTTGGTCTTTTATTATTTTTGTCGCTAAATGATTGTTAATGATTGAGAATAAATGGAAAATTTCCCATTTATTGGCTGCATTTAGCATTTAAATTTAATTAAAAATTGGGAAATTTTAGTTAAATTTAAACAGGGAAAAAGGGAAAAAAGCTTATAAACTGATTGAAATTGATAAAAAATTGATTGAAAGTGTTAAAAAAGCATACGATATTATGAGATAGTACTACTTTAAATGATTAAATGATAAAACTAAATTAAAAAATAAAGTCAATCGAGCCTACAAGCGATTGCTTGTGATAAGCCAATTAAATATTTTCTAAATTTAATTAAAGAAAATATTTATTCAGTATCACACATCTACAATCCACAATTTTACAACAGTTTTAATTACTTTATTCAGTATGCAACTTTCATGAAAGATAAAAAGTTATAACGAACGTACGATGTTCGTTACAAGTTATGTAATACGAAACACATATTGTCTATTAATATCACCACTAAGCAAAATTATAAACATTTTTCTTTCAGAAGTTATTAAACGTATTAACATAAATTAGCTGATAAACAATCCCTTTTTGTCTATCAACCCAAAATTTCGATCTAAACAGATGTCGTCATGATCCCATTTGAAATTATGAAGGCCTTTAAAGATAAGAAATGAAAGGGTTCAATTCAATACTTTTGCTTCTGATTTCTCAACTTCGAACTCTGCAGCATGATGTAAAAAATGTACTGCTTTTACTTACAGACTCAATTATTTTAATAAAAATATACATAAAATATTTATATAATTTATATTCACTCAATATTCCAATAAAAACAGTATTTAATATTTTCGTCTAATTCTAATTTGCATGATGTAAATGTTTATCTAAATTTAAAATAAAATTCATACATTTTATTCGCAACAATCACTACTGTAAATCATTCAAATATACTTTTTTATATTAATTTATACATGAGAATGAATGTGTATCTCACCATAGACCATGACTTCAATCGTCTTTTCATCCTCGATAAGACCATTGAGCGATCTGACATGGCAAGTGTAGTTGCCAGTGTCGTTTCTGCTTGCATGGTGTATGTCCAGTCGTCCTTTGATGTCCGACTCCTTGAACGTCGTCTGGTTGACGCCATCCCGGCTCCACCAGATCTGACTGGACACGCGAGTGTGGCAGCTCAGAGAGGGTGTACTGCCTGCCTCGATGCCACCCGGATTCTGTGATGCCAGGATTTCCAGGCTCTCTTCCTCCGGAATATAAATCTGATTCCTATATAGTTCTACATCTGCAACAACAAATAGACATAAACGTTCACTAAACGTTGCTCCTAGATAGACGTTAATAAACAAGTTAAGAGAATGATAGAGAATAAGTCTCGAAACTTCGAGCAAGTTTGCTTAGGGGAAGGGAGAAAGGGGTGAAAAGTCCCCTTTTTCCATTTTTAATATGTTTGGAGGACTTTTTATTTAATTGCTTATTACTTAATTTTTAATATAATTTTAGAGTAATTAAAATCGAAGTGGGATCTGATGAGAATCACAGTATTGAAAACTAAGAAAAGTAAGGAAAATAGTAAAAATTGCAACTATTGTGTTTTTGTAAAAATAACGATGATTTAGGACTGTCATGTGGTTGTAACAAGTAATAATTATGGGAAGTACATTGTTTCATGTGCATTTATTTCATATTCGACATATTTTTAGAAACTTGGTTTAAAGAGATTAAATTCAAAGTTGTAGTATTATGCATAAATGAATTCCTTCACTATTACCTTTTTATCCTAATGTAAAATGCATCTACATTTGATAAATAATGTTCAAAATATTATCAAATTGACATAATGAAACCTGTGTAAACAAATAATGCCTATTCCAAATTTAACTTAAATCGCACAACTACACAACTATATTCCCACCAGTTCTCTACTCTCAAAATAGTCAGACTCAATTACATTCCCTAAAACATTTCCCAGTTGTATATTAAAAAATAATTAATAATAACTAATAATGCTCAGGTATTACTCTCAAACTTTGGTTTATACCTTTATTTTACCATCAGAAGATATAGACAAATTACCCTGCTAAAAATGAGAAATAGTAAGAAGGTTGTTTCCTTTAATGGCTATAAGGGTTTGCTTAACAGTAAGAAGGCAATACAAATATCCATGAATTCTATTTCCATTGATAAAAATGTATAAATTCTACCACATATAATTTTGTCAAAACAGTACAATTTTACAAATTTTGAAACTTAGTTTATAGTCTCCCTTGTAACAAATATTTGACAGAAATAAACAGGAAATAATTGATTATTAAATAATGAATTCCTCAATGGAAAGATTCCAAATTCATAATTTGAATTTCATTCTATTCCGTTCGGTTCCAGTGATTTATCAATGTTTCCTGCAAGGAATGTTGAATTCTTTAAAAAGAATTTTTTTCTATTAAATACCAAAATCTGGATTCAAACTGACAAAACGAATACTTTTATATTCATTTCAATTCCAGTTTAATTAACATTTTGCAAAAGTTTATTTTGAATTCCTGAATTGGAATTCATCACAAAACAATATTAAAACTTGTACAAAATTTAATAATGGATTTTGGAAAGTATTAAAACATATTAAAATGGATTACAATATTTTGAATTAAAAAACAGTTGAAAAAGTTAGTCTATTATTTAATATTGCTTTGTATCTTTCAAAATGTTCTGACATGCTGGTAATTACAATTTTCCATTACAATTTTCAGTTTTTAATGAATGCATATAAACAATACTATTAGAATATTTTCAAAAGATTAACAAACAGAAACAAATTAAGTGAAATAGAATTAAAGGAAATAGAAATTTTCTTAAACAAAAGTCCTTTAAAAAAATACAATTCAAGTAGTTATCTTCTCAAAACTTCCCATTCTTCCTCGAATAAATACTCTTTTTCCTAAATACATAACTTCAAATCCACAGGCAACACTCTACAAACTCTGTTTACAAACCTTCCTAAATCCGTCACCTTCACCCTGACAAAACATTTGCTCCCACACATTTCCTCCAAAAATAGACTACATTTCATTCACTCGACCATTTCATTCAACCCCTCCTACCCCCTGCTTTTCCTCAATATCCTCCCTCTGAAAACCCTTATTTCCTCTTCATTTCGTAAATCCACCTAAAACCAAATCCCAAACCAGAAAAAATAGGCAATCTTTGCGACAATATTTACAGCAATCAATTTACTATCCAATTTCCTAAATACAATCTAATACAACTCAAATAGAGACATTATCTACGCAAAATATTGGACACAAATGTATTTTATAAATGTTTGTCTGCCAGTACTGAAACTACCCTCCAATCCTCGCAAAATTCGCAGATAATTGACAATCAACAAAAATGAATTGACAGGCCCTCCGGGCGGAGTGGCGCGACCCGCCCGAAAAGCGCGTCCTTTTGTGCCAGCTCGGTGTTTTACAAAAGAACGTGTGTTTGGCGCGCGGTGGCGCTCGGACGCGGTCAAGTTGTTGAGGGCTCGGCTCACCGGGAATTAAGTCGTTGCAGGCGGCGAGCGCCGCCAGGCCGAGCAGCAGGACGGCGACACCGGGCATCGGCGTCGCGGCGCGCGGCATCGCGGCCGACGGGGTGCTAGTGTGCGGCCGAGCGGAAGGGCCCGGGCATGCTCGTGCGGAGGACGCTGCGGTTAACCTGCGCCGGGGAAGCCAGCCCGTGAACATTGACACGCCAAGCCGAAGCGCTCTGCCCGTGCTCCCTCGCAGTCCCGAGGCGTTGCGTATGCGCGCTCGATCGGCTAGATGTCCTCGCCGGGCCGACCGCTAAGGTAGGGAGCAGCCCTTCGCGGACGGCCGACACGAGCGCCACCTGCGCGCGTCGCATCGCGGAGTTCGAAAGGCGGACGCGTCGAGAGTCCGAGGATATCCAGGAATTTCATTGGAAACTATTAGATATTGATATAGATAGGTATAAAAATCAATGGTAAAATTGTATGGAAACCTTAGTTAGTTAGGATTAACTTTCACATGGAGTTACAGATGGATGCAATACTCGTAATGGAAAAGAAATTGTGCAGAAGTCTGCGAATTCCTCTGAGAAGATCTGAAAAATGTTTGATAAGCTGTGAAAAACTCTGGAAAACTAAACATTTGGTAAATCGCTCTAAAACATTTGGTAAATCGCTACAAAACTCTGAAAAAAGTCTGAGAAAGTTGCTAAAAGTGGGACTTTTCAGAGTTTTGCAGATAAATCCTGGTAAGTTTGCAAAAGGATTTTGCAGAATAGCGCAAACTTAAAAACTTTATGGGAATGAGTTTTGTTAACAGTCTACAAAAGTCTGACAATTACTGAGAAAGTCCTCAAACGCATTTTGCAGAGTTTCTTATAATATTGTAAAGTTTCAACACTAGAAGAGCGATCTCGCCAAAAATATAAGATTATCTGAAAAAGTGTGGGAAATGCTAACAATGTATTTTGTAGACTTTTACAGACTTCTGTTTTGCAAATTTAATCAGATTTTTTTCAGACTTTTTATTTCAGACTTTTCACAAAATCGCTCTTCTAGGCTTTAAAAATTGTGAAATACTGAGACATTCTGCAAAATGCGTTTGCAGACTTTCCCAGGATTTGTCTACAAAACTTTGATAAGTCCTAATTTTAACACTTTTTCAGAGTTGTTTTCAGAGTTTTGTAGAGTTTTACAGAGATTTTCAGATCTTTTCAGAGGAATTCGCCAACTTTTACAGAATTTTTTTTCCATGAGAGAAAAAGAAATTAATTTTCACTTTCATATGGGTGCAATAACCATATGGAAGTGAAAACCTGACACAAATTCTATTCAACATGTGAAAAAACTGTCAAAAACTGTATAGATACAAGGGATTAGCTCTAATGGAATTTTTAACTGGATAGGAAAAGGATTAGAGGGAGGGAAATAGAAAATGAGAGATTTGAGGCCAGTAAACAGAGAGAGATAGAAATCGATGAAAATATGAAGCTAAAAATAGATCGGTTTCAGTCATGTGTCTTCCTCGGTGGACAATTGTGCAAAATTCTGCAAAAATCTGCAATATCTTTGAGCAAATCCGCAAAAACTCTATAAAGTTTTTTTATAAACCCAGTCAACCACAAAAGTCGCAGTTACGTAACAGTGATGTCACATGTGAATCACAAGTGCGTCACATGTGAGTCACATGTGGATCCCATTTGCGGCACAATTTCCGTCTCAAGTTAATTAAAATGTGATATCTTTATGACATCACATTTATGTAACATATACATAACATTTTTGTCACAATTTGATTTTAACAGTAAAAGAAACATATTTAAGCATATTTTTATATCTTAATGACATCAATGTTATGAACATTGAGCAGTCTAACGTTCAATGTTCTGTATGAATGCATCTTTTTATATTAGTTATATTCGAAAGTCCCTTATATACTACCAGCTACCAGAAAATGTC
>JABFPB010001927.1:0-22529 GCA_022817645.1 Ceratoteleas bidentatus
TACGACGGAGCGGGAAGCCCACATTTCCGCCCGTCAGGGCGGGAATGTGGGTATTCCCGCCCGGAGTGAGGGAAAAGTATTTTTTACTAAATTTCTTCCAATTTTCAGTTTAACTGGAAAAAACTTTTGCTTTAAACATTCTCAACAGAATATTTAGTAAATGCAACCAAACATTTCGATAGTTTAACTAAAATGGGGCTACTAATATTTTAACTAAACATTTTATTTAAAATGAACCAAACATTGTCTGATTGTCCGTCCATTGAACAAAATTGTGACAAAGGAACAATTGGTTTTTCAACAGTCATGTAATGAATGTGCAAATAGCGTCGCGAATCAGTTGGATTTGCGTCGCAGAAGTCGTCGCGTGTCGATTTTTCCCGAAATGCCTCCGATGCGACGCGAAGAAAATTCGTATCTCTCTGGGGCCGCGAGGCACGCGCGGCCGCACGTGATTGGCCTCGACCGATACCTGCGAGCAAAAAAAAGCGAAATCACAACGCACGCCGAAACCATCCGCCGATAATCATAGCACCGGTCACAACATGCGAAACGATCATTTGACCAAACACGGTAATACACACGATGATCGTTCTCTAAAGACCTGCGCAAACTCATTCGTTTCGGCCAGTATTTTTTTTTTTTTTTTCGGAAAAAAATTTCGTCATTCCGTAAATAAAAAACAGGATTGGAGTTATGCTGAATTGGAACTATGTTCTTTTTTATGGAGAAACTGACATCAGAGTTTCGTATCCATAATTTAGTTCTGCAAGGGGAAAATGCGAGTCGAATGGTGATGGATGAAGGAACATTCCTGTCACATTTTCGTGGAATTAATTTTGCTCAAATTTGTATGTGCGAATATCCTTAAAGGAATGATATTTCTCTGATGATTGGACACATCTCTGAAAATATCTGCAAAAGTTTGACAATCGAAACTTTTATTTTCCAAATATATTTTCAATTGTGCGGGTACTATTTTCAAAATTATATATTTCATTCAAACAAATGTTTTAGTTGGAACAGAATTAAATTCTCCAAATATTTGGTCGATACAAGAAATCATTCAATTACAGAAAGAAACTAAATTTTAATTTATGCAACTAAACACATTTCTATGCATAAAATATTTAATATACATGATCACTTTCAAAAAAGAGAATTTTTTAATAATTTCTATGTTAAACATTAACATAAATCCCGTTAATATATTTTAATACTTTTAATTTAATTATATTACACTCCCTTATTTCAGTGCAATTATTTTCGAAATATATTAAATTATACTATTCCAAATAAAGAATTCATTTTAAGGTGAATTTATTTCACATCAAGCTTTCGATGGAAATTTTGTTTCTATTTGAAGAATAAATATTCTATGCTGTCAATCAGTCCGACATTCAAAATTATGCGGAAGAATAAAGTCCTGTTTGGTGAATCTGAAATTCTTATATTGTCAGAAAAATAATGCAAAAATGTTTGCTTCAGCAATTACGTGAAGATATTAAGTGCCAAAACAGGACATTTATCGACCTGTTTTGGTATTTAATATCAAAGGTATTTAATATCAGGACATTTATTGAGGTTATGATAAGGCAAGCCACATCATAACCTGGTAGTATGATATTCATATCACATTCATTCATACATATAATGTTCCAATAGCTCGGGGACAAGTCAGATAGACTACACTAAGCAGCGTCGGTTCAATTCTCGTCTCAATTTTTTCGGCACATTATAAGTCTGATGAGAATTCCTCATCATGCCCACATCAAATCCAACCGTTACATCGGTAGTCAGGGCCTGATATGGATGCCCGATGGGTGTCTGATCAAGTGATGTGGCCTCCTGATCAGGCGCTGATCTAAGCATAATCATAATTTTTACTAGGGTGGGTACTGGGAATTGCAAATATGTTTTGTTTGTTTCCTTTGTGGGTGATTGGAAATTTCATGATTTAGGTGATTAAAGGGTATTTTACGGTTTAGTTGAAATAGAGATTTTCAATTAATACTTTGTCCTTTCAAAAGCAATTTTTCGCAAATAACTATCGAGGGTGATAAATCGACGAAAAGTGATAGCACCAGTTTTTGAGAACAATTCACGGTAAAAATATGTTCAGCATGACATGGTGCCGGATAATCGAATGTGTGGATAATGACGCGATGCGTTTTTGTCAGTCTTGGGATCGATTAGTCTGGATGTCGTCTCTCTGACGCTTGGCTATCATGCAGTCGCGAATCGAAAACCCGATAAATTTTTAGCCCAGTTTTTTATTTAATTTTCATTCCGACAATCAGTTTTCAATATGGACAGCATATTCACTTTTATATTCTATCTGTTTTTGGAATCATTTTTATTTATGAACATTAAAGCAGTCTTGTTCATTACATTTTTTATTAAGAACGTTGCAGCTTTATTTAATTTGGCAGAAATGTTTTTGGACCAAGTCGACGATCATCTCTAATGTAACAAACGCTTTTATATTGCACTTTATTACGCAAAAGTTTGTTCACGGAAGGTTAATTATTTCCCTATTACGCTAATAAAATTCTCTGAGGGATCATAAATGGGCTAGATAGGATTAACCCGGGTATAATTTTGAAACAACGTATGTTAATATAAAAAATTCCATTGCGCGCGTAAGAGTACGATATTTTTAATTCAGCAAAGTATTTTGTGCGCTATTCGGAGGTAGCGCCATAAAAATCTAGTGATGTAGCTCGGCGTATAGTCAGACCCGAAACAAAAAACGGAAGCACCAATACTAAAACGTGGGAAATATAAAGCAGCTGCACGATTTTTATGTATTGAATTGAAAGACCAAATTGTTTTGAAAAATATAAGCAATTCGAATTAAAAAATTGTAACATAAAATATTATAATCATGACCGTTTGAAATCCAATACTGATTTAAATGATTCTCATTCTTTTCAATATCAAATATATTTATATAAATTCAAATTACTGTTGCATAAGCCACAAATCTGCCTTGTAAAGTATTCTTTCTTGATAAACTTTAAATGATTGTAACATTAATTAAAATAAGAAATTTGGTACTCTGCTTTGAAAATGCGTCGTGCTATATTTAAAATGATTTTACTAATGTATATATGACCCAATCCCGATGAAAGTAGACATTTCATTCTGCCCACAGAGGATTCAAGTTCGTCTATGTAAAATTTACATGTACGAGTATCTACGGAGATACTACGTGGATGGATCTGAATTCCCCAAGGGTGCAATTTGGAAATGTCCGCTTTTACGCGAACCTACTGCACGGGAATGAATGTTATTATTAATACTTGCGCAAGAAAATACTCAATTTATGTTTGGAGGAATTTTGATATCAGGTACTAAAATACGACTCAAATATGCGCATTAGTTATAATTTATGATTTACCGTATTGAACGAAGTAATCGTTTTTTGCGCGAATTACAGAATAAATACCAGATAACTCTATACGAATATATGGATGAAAAGCATATTTAGTTTCATTGCTGGAAAAAGCTAAATAAAACCATGTTGATTCGAATGATTCGAAACGGTGGTTAGGCGAAATCGTCCAATGAAAATGTATAATTAAAAAAATCTCTTTTAAGGGAAACAAATTCCTTCGCAAATAAAACGTTATTTCGACAATTTCGACAATTAGTAGCCAATTACGTTCATGAAATCAATAAACGATACCGTTTTTAGTTTCAGTATCAAACTGTTTTTAATTTGCCATTTTTACTAAGTAAACGATCTATAGTTAGCACCACGCTGCTTTCCTTTTTGTTACAATTTCCTGAACACTGATTATTAGAGAAAAAATGTCCTTTAATATGAAAATTGACTTTATTGGACATCTATTTTCTACTCCTACTTCGTTTTGCTATTTTTACATTTTTTAGATCGACCGTTGCGAATCTTCTGAATTATTTACACAGACAACGAAACCCTATTAGAAGATAGCGACACAAGTAATTTGATATTTTAACATCTGTGTAGACAATATTCTGTTCTATTTTCGTTAGGAAATACGCTGGAATGTGTCAAATAAATATTTTCAATATAAAATCAAGCAAATTAAATTATTGGCTTGTTGAAATAGCCTATTTATCTATGTATTATTTTACCAAATAGGTTGTAAATTGCAATTCCATTTGTATTTGAATATCCGTAATTTCTTCAGCAATCGTATAGTTCTCATTGATTTACTACTTTGCCCTTACAAGTAGTATTACACGTATTATCTCCAACTCACTTTGACCAGCATTTCTCTTTATTGTTCAGTTCTGCAATCAAACCCCGATTCGAATTCCTGAATCAATTACCCCCTTGAACGTAAACTTATTCGAAATCCCACCGATCCCTATTTGCGTTCAGCATTCCTCTGGATTCACAAAGAACAAACGAACACAACTAAGACATGGTACGTTGCAAAAACGCCGCGAAACACGAAAAAATTGCATTCAAACCCGTGCAATTTCGCTGCAGCCGACCTAAGATGATTTTCGTCAAACGCGCAAATTTAATTCTAGAAATGTGCAATTGCTGCAGGATTCAGTTATAAATCGTTTCACGTTTGCACCCCTTAATTGTACGGCGCGGCGGTTATACCGATGGCTCTGCGCGGCACCCATAAAGGATTTTAGCTATAATTGGAAAATGCAGTAAAATACATTCGAAACGTTAAAATTGAATGCTCTGGTCCGACGAAGCAAACTACTTCTCTTAGAAACGCGCCTGAATCATACATGCATAAGGAACTGACTTTACAGTTACGTATGCATTATTCGTTACTTCAATTTACTAATAGTCTATGAAAATCGGCAATATAGGAAGAACAATTAGAAAGAAAAATTGAATTAAAAAAACTAAAGGATTTGTTAAAAGCCGGGAATGTTACTGATAAATAAATGATCGGTAAGATTTAATAAACTAAATCTAGTTTCTGCGGATTATTACATTTTTATGAAGCGATAACTTCAGAGGATACTCTTATTCGTAACATTCACTCGAGATTATGTAAAAAAAATAATAAATTGTTTTATAATGAAATATGAATTGACTTTGTCTTTATAAAAATAAAAAAATAAGAAAAATTCGTTTATTTGATTCGTTTTGAATGCATATTACAGATTCCGTACCGAACGGACAATTTCAGTAATTTTACATATAATTTTTTTTGCAATTTGTGAATAAATTTACATAAGGCGTTATGAAACAACTTGTTTACATTCCGAGAGGAATATTTATCTCTTTTTTCGTAAATTTCAAATATGTACTTCTCCGTAGTAAATAAATTCCTGCGTAATATTTTATGTAAAAACTAGTGGAATTAAATTTTTTACAGGGTTTCGCTGATTCACGACTGAACCCAATCGGCTGCAATATTTGCGTAACACACTCCCCATTATTTTTCTCAGTTTCGTTATGGTCCTGACATGAAGCTCTAGTCCAATTTTTTAAACCGGATACAGCCGATCGGATGCAAACGGGAAGAAGCTTCGTCGGGAATTATTCATCGGCGTGTTTATTGGTGACACAGCAACAGCGAGCAACGCACGCCTGTAATCGCGTCGCGTTGACCGACGAAAATCGATTTCGGCCGCCATTTCGTCGGCGCCGTGAATATTTATCGGAATAATCGATTACGGCGACCGGCCAGAAGTCGCTCGCAGATAAGCGGCCGTGATTTCTTGTTGCTCCGCGAAATTGATTTCCCGCAACGGGCATCGCTATTAATCGTCGATACGCGGACGCTCTTAAAGTTGCCTCCGGATTGGACACACGCGTCGAGCGCGATTGAAGTCGTTGTCCGATGGCTCGGACGATTTTAACGGACCGATCGTATGGACGGAGTTTTATTACGATGGCAAGTTGAGCATTGCACGGTGGATCAAGTTAATTTTACGACGCCGCTTTTACGGATTTCGTTACGAATAAAGATTTTGCGATGTGTCATTCGTAAGACAAGATGGGATTTTAGCTTGTCAAGGCAAAGTTTTGTGATTCATTAATGGTTTCGTAAAATTTGTTGAGTTGTTACAACGAATTTTGAAACTTGAATTATATAACTTAGATACAACGATTTGTTAATATTTAAAACGAAATTGTAATTGAAGTGCCGAAACCCGTTATCTTTATAAAGAGTGCTTTGCTATAATGAATATTGAATGAATATTATGATGTATAAAACGAATGCGATGGATATCAAAGTAGTTAAAGTATAAACTGTAATAGTGTGATTATTACACCACAACTGGCTTCTAAATAAAAAGTTCTTTGAAGTTATACTAATTTTGTCCGAATGTAAGATACATCTCTATTGCTATATGATATCGTAAAAGTTATTGGATTATTTTTCTCAGTATGGAACCCGTAAAATGCGCCATTTTACAAATGTTCCCAGTATCATGGGTTGAGTTGATTAATTACCATTCCACATAATTAACCATGAATTAATGACATATAACCAAATAAATTCTGTTATCTTTATTTTATAGCTTTCTCAGTGCAAAACCAATCTAGCTGTCAATTTTCGAGTTTCATAATGTATTTATTGTCGCCATAAATACTCGCTAGTAATTTTCATGCAAATCTCGTCCTTTTCAATAAACGCGTTTGCCGGACGTTCGACAAATCGCGCCATTTTTGTGCCCCGGACGCACACGACCTTTTGTTTAATTATGAAGTAGCTTCTCCATTAAATCCTCGAGGATTCCCTTTGAATCCGCGCGGCCTTGTTTCGCCTGCCGCCACGAAAGAACCGAACCCAAACGTTTAATGTTATCGTCACGAAACAAATTTCTTCGGCAAACAAACGGCCGGCGAAACGCCATAATTATGTTTAAGCCGGCGAAAGCCGGCGCACACTTTTCGGACGGAAAAGTGGCGCGCCGAATCCGGTCGATCGATTTTTCATTTGTTTCGCCGCGGCGTCCGATACGCCGCGATGGACAATCATAAATTCCCCGGCAATTTATACAAATTACGAATGCCCATTATCGCAGTCCGATAAATCCCGCGATATTTATCCTCGCCTCTCGCCAGAAAGCCCCGTTCGCTTTCTCAAATCGCTAAACGGTTATCAATAATTCGCGCGCGGAATCCGGTTTTCGCGGTTTTTCGCAATTTCCCGGTCACGGCGGCGCGCCTTAAGTAACGCCGCGAAATGTTTTGCCATTTTTCTCGGCAAACAAGCCCGGGAATGGATTAACGGTGACACGTGACAGCGCCAAGATAAATTGGCAGTCGTTCCGGAATAAAAGCTGTATTAGAGGCACTAAGAAAATAGTATTGTTATTCGAACTGGAAAATATATACGCCGAATTAAAAAGCAACGTTAAACGGACGCCACATCGCGCCGTCATATTTATCGATACAAAGTGCCGAAGGTGCCGGCGCCCGTCAATTTATTCCACGCGCTTAATGAGAATGCATCGCGAGTCGTAAATTTTCCCGAGAAAGCGTTGTTCCGTGTCAGCCGGCGGAGCTGACCGACAGCCGTGATCCCATTTTTCGATAGCGTGTAAATACGACGCAAACGGCGTTTCTCGACGACAAATTTGGCTGCGAATTAAGAAGTTAATATCGCGATCGAAACTCCGCGAAACTCAGTCAAGGATAATTAAGATGGCCCGATATAGCGCCAGCAGAGAATACCGTCAAGGCTCCATCTCGCGGGCGTTTTATAAATCCGAAATGCCCGGCGTTTTACGCCCTCCCAAAAGCAATTTTCCAACAAAAAGAACAGTCTCCGCGGGTCATAAAATTACGACTCGTACGGCTCTCCTCGTATAATCTTGCCCGAGGCATTAGGTCCGCAATTTCGCCGTTCCCTCCGTCGAATCCATTAATTTTTACGCCGCCCGTCTAATGCCCGAATTATTGAAACTTTTCCGCGTAATTTCGCGTTCCGTTTAAAACAACGGCCCGATGAATAAGAAATCCGAAACGGATCGCTGCGAGGCGGCCTGATGCATCTTGCATGTGTATCTCGTTGCGCGCTCCAATTGCGTATTAAGATCGCGTAGCTTTGCATTCACGTTTCCGCCCACTATCGGTAAAGCATTAAAAAATTGTTTTACGATGGAAAAGCCCGGGCGTGCGTAAATCAGCGCGACGGCAGATCAATTCATACATTCTTCGTCCGAAAAATCATTCGCGGGAATTCATGGGGGACAGAATAGGCAGTACGCGCGCAAAAAGGCGAACGCGCGAATCGAGAAAACGGCGAGCCGCGCGCATTGGTTTTACATTTTTCAAGCCGATAATTTATCAATCTCGGCCCCTCGGCTCTCACTGGCAAAACCAACGTTGCCCGGACTATTCAATCGGCCGCGTGGCATCAAAATAATGGGCCTATTTAAAAAGCGGAACGGCCGTCGAAAATCGACCCCTTTCTCACAATATTCGAACACATTTTCGCGCGATCGAAATTTATTTTTATCGCGAATAAAGGAACAATGGCAAGACCGGTTTTATTCGCGCCCATTCAAACCAAATTAAGTGTCGCGCGGCCGAAGGATTTACCGACGAAATGAGCTTCGACGTTTATTGAAAGCAATGTTTCATTGGGCGTAATGATTTAAATATTTCCGCGTTAAAAGGGCGAGCTTTGGCGTGAGAAACCGATAAAGGGGACGTTATTATTGTTAAAAACATTCGTCTCTTGGAAGCCGCGGGCAAATGACGTAAAACGGGCCATTATCGAGTTGAAAAGTAATTTCTGGCTATCTGCAGTTTTATACATTCTTAACGATCACTGAGAGTCATAATTTATTAGCTTTATCGATGGAATTTTTAACGTTTCATTTCAGGGATTTTCGGAGAAACGGTTGCATTCTGCTGTTATGAAAGTTAAATGAAAATTAACTGAAGGTTGATTGCGCGAGAATTCATTGATAAATAATTTTGCACCTCGAGCGGGAAACATTGCGTGCAATGCACAAAATTTAATTATTCATTTTGTCGCGTCTTATTTTTTAATTGACTTTCGCGCAATTTAAGGCAAAAACAGCCCGGCATTGCCTGATAATTACATTGCGCCAATTTTCTTTTATGGATAATTCGATTACACGCAAGAATATTCACTTGCGCAAAAATTGAATTTAGTACAGACAAATGTATTTTCCACCTCGACAAACTTTTATCTCGCGATACAAACAAGAGATAAAAAATGCCTACCATTGGTTTGAATTACGACGACTTATATATCTGCGTTAACTACGATTTCATTTTCCAAGTACGATCCCGATAAATTATTTATGTAATTCCGGTAAAAACTTGTATGCGGCTCGGCTGATTTTCACGAAATACGCTGGGTTAAGCTTGGATGTATTCGTAAACGCGCTCAAATATTTATCAAACAATACAACGTAGGGTAAAGAATCTCGAATGTGTGGAGAGTGCCATTATCCACGCGAAATTATTAGGCGCACATTTTTTACGAACCTGTGTGATTCATTCGCACATTTTTCACATCCGTCCTCTGGTTGCTTAGAGAAAACACTTTTTCCCATAAAAGACAAGCTCTTCAACCAGTATTTTTGACTTGAAGTGAACAATTTTTATTTATGATTATTACCTTCGGGGTATTTTCGCAACTGTCATAATTTTTTAGGTGAAGTAGAACGTATGAATGAGTTTGCCTTATCTTTCGAGAATTGCTCTGAATGTATTGCAGTTACTGTGATTTGTTGCATAAAACGTTTTTTCGATGATGAAAAAAAGGCGATTTTCAAAGGTATGAAATTTTTAGCAAAATCGTCCAAGACTCCTCCTGTAGGTATTGTAGAAATAAGCTGAATATTTGTTCAAAGGTAAACATCTTTTTGTTATGCAAAGAAACCTATTTGTAAACAATTCTCATAGTTTACATAAGAAAGGAACAGTTCCTCCACTTTTGTAAAGTAACTGTTTCTTGAATCATAATAACTCTTAAATTATAAAGCAGTTAACTTAACAATTATAAGCTATAATTCATAAGAAAAACAATGGAAAGCATGGGCGAGGTATTTCATATTGTTTCATCAATGAGACCAGACAAATATATTCAGAAGAAGTGGACTTCAGTGATATCAAACATCAGAATCGATGCCTTAATTATTTTAACAAAATAACAATCTCCTCTTAAACTGCAGTAGACTATTAAAATTGTTTATTGATCTTCAAGGCAATATTTGATATAAATCAAGCTTTATTACGGTTAACATTTTTTTTATCGGACCTTTCTCTCCAGACCATAATTTTCGGTTCACCAAGTCTGAGAAGGTGGCAACTCTTCTGGTTATTACAGACAATATTAATTTAAAAGAACAATAAACTTCGTGTTATTGGTTAAATTTACGATTATATAAAATAGGGCGTTCTCCCTTTACATTAGAGTATGTATGTGACTCATTGTAAGCCTAGTATAATAACGTCCTTTACCGTACCCTTAGTTTGAAAAAAAACTCCTTTTTTCATCGTGGTAAAAATTCCAAAAATACATTAAACACGAAATTTTTCATCAACACTTAAAAAACTATCCAAGTAAATAATGAAATCTAAATGAGACCGTTTTTATTAGATTTTGATCAATATTAGATCTGAAAATTATTACAATCAAATCTAAACCGGACCCGTTTAAATGTTTTTTACACAAGATATCATTCCTCCAACGGTTTCGTAAAATATGACAATTCGTAACATAAAGTAAAGTTAAATATCGGAAAACTTTTCTCTCGTTGAAAAAGCTGCTAAACACTCGCCGAAATTATCTCAACTCCCATCGCAAATAAAAAGCCGCGCGGACCTTAATTTTCACTCCAAATTTCGCCCGCCCGAAATCCCCGAACTCCGAATCGCCGTAGCTCGCCGGAATCCGCAGTCGCGCGTCCACAAATTGCAGCTAAAAAATTAATAAACTCCGCCGAAAAGCGAGATAAAGTGCACGTCGCGCGTAACATTAACTGCTCGTGCGTCGCCCGGTCCGTCATGAATTAGCTTTTGCATGCACGTGAGCAACTTGGCGCACATTAAATATGCAGCGGCACGACACGCGACCGACAGGAAGGCAGTTAGACAAATTTTCGTTATTCGGCCGCCGATTTCGGAAAACCTTCCGCCCGTGCGGGTTCCTGTGAAACGGGCATTCCCAGTGGCGCAAATCGCGACATCGGCAAACAAGTTTCCGTCTGTGCGGCGTGCGATTGATTATTCGGGGCGCCGCGCGAAAAAGCCCGCGGACGCAAAAATTGATGCAAATGCCGCAGCATGAATATTCAATTAATGTAATCCGCGTGCGGGCCTACGAAAGTCGCTCGCGACAAGGAGGACACCGATAGCGCCACGTCACGAGATAATTCCGATGCGATTGCGACGTGTTCGGGATTCATCGCACGGCCCCTCTGATCCTCTTTCAAAGCTGACAGTATACAGCTAATTGTAGCGCCGTGCGCAAACACGCGCGACCGAGGCAACGCGACGACCAAGTGACTCGTGTGCGAAGCGATTTTGGGGGTGGAGAGTGTGACATGATGGTTATAAGAAAGCGATTTGCGTGTTGACATACGATCGGTTTTGTAGAATTTATGTGCTCGGGAATAGCTGCAGGTGTAGAATAGGAATGGTGAGATTTGCATGGGACAAATATTGCGATGTTGGATATGTATTGATGTAAAAAAGGTGTTTTCGAAGTATCTTGAGCAATCACGAATGATATGGCACAAAAAGACATTTAGGTCGAAGTGCCCTAAATGACCCCATCAACTGTAAAAAAAATTAGGAATGATTCATCTTGATTGTTCAGTGATCACGGTGGATCTTGCGTGATTGCTCAACGATCACAAAGTGATCTCATGGGGATGATGAAAGTCTCAAAATCCTTGTCATAAACTGATCGGATCTTTTGTGATCTCTTTCTGATCATAATGTGATCACGATTTTTTTTCTCGGGAAGACACTAGACAGAAAATTGTACCTAAGTACCAATTCTTGGGTATATTTTTCTTATGTAGCTAATTATGTGAATTAAACCTTAAATGAGTTTAATTCAACAAATTAGCTACATAAAATAATTTTAGCTGCATTTAGTTTGGTTTAGATTGAGAAAAAATGATGAGACATAATGCCCCAAATTTGTATGACTTTCGCAGGGTAGTTTTCTGAAAATAAAATAATAAAATAAAATTCATTGGCTTTAATAATAATTTTGTATATTATTTTTTTAGATATGAAAATCAATGGAAATCAACCAAAGTTTGGAGAATTATTCTTAGTAATGTTTTAAGTGGAACCAAAAGTCACCAACAGATTTTTGTGAACAACAATCTTCTAAAAGAAACGGAATAATGTACTTTTGAGTTTTTTGAAATAAAGTTAATGTTCCTAATATACATTATTTATGATGCGCTTACCCCGTCTTGTAAAACTCTTCTGTTTTAATAAGATCATAAACTAATAAAATGAATTTCAAACTAACTTTATTTTTCGACAAAATGAATCATCCCTTAAAAATATCACATTTTTAAATCGAGATAGACGATTCCAACCTGCTCATTATAACAAAGCGTTTCGTTTATTATTCTAATAAGGTTTCATGGTTTCGGGACTGGGTTTCCGGGTGGATTTTGCGTGACGCGTGATTGATGACGAGAGATGCATATTTATGCGGTTCTCGGGGTATCGATCGAATTCTTTTTTGTTTTTTCGTTTCACCGGGATTGGTCGGATTAAAAATGTTGTATTCCGGATGATCTCGAATGTAATGAAAGATGGTGTAACTGAGTGTTTCGCACGGTATGCGCAGTTTAGTTCGTTCGGAATTCAAGGTGGAAATAATGTTTGACGAATTGCTCATGGATATGAGAACTGATGTTGAAAAAATGATATTTGGAAACGACTTTCTTCGCCATTAGTCTGTAGTGGTAGATGTTCTGATGGTTTGATGATATGAACTCCGATTTAAGCGCCATAAATTCTGTATCGTGTGCAATGTAATACCTCGTGTAATGGGGAATCTGACAAGAGATCTGCAGTTAAATTTCGCGTTAATTGTTTTTTTTGTCTGATTTTACATGCTAATCATATCACGCTCTGGCGGTTCGGTATTATTACGCGAAATGACATCTGCTTCCGCATTTGAACGGGCCATTTCGTGGTCGATATGAAAAAAGGTTCCGTGAATTACATTGCGCTTTAATCGACACGATCTGGTTACGAAATTCTTACGCAAAGGTTGCGGTATGACGTTGTTCAGTTTCATTCAACGTTGCCTATTATACCCCATTATATGTCCGTAATTATTAAAATAATAATATAACCGTGGATAAATATGTCAATACATCAATCGTTGATTAAATATCTCAAAATAGATTTTATCGTAAAGCTGCTTCCCGTAACCAACGTTTTTGTCGTGATTTAAACGCCCCCCGAATTTATCAAATTATTTGTAAATCTACTAGTAAATCTACTATGGACAATCGATACAGTATCTCGACCCCTACGACAAATTTCTCTAGTCAATAAAATACCATTATTTCCATAGCGAAACTCGGCTATCCGCGGAAGTCCAACTTAAAAATTACTTATTTCATTCGAGCCCACATCTCTTGCATAACGCAAACTTCGCGGGCAAATAGGGTGGTCAAAAATTTATCAATGTCACCAACTTGTATAATATTTAAGAAAGACAAGTTTGGTTCGCAAACAAGCCGTCCGAAAACTTACGTATCACGATACATTATAATGTAAAAGTTTTTAATTTTTCCGAGCGCCGATGCGACGGACGCGTTACATTAGAGTGAGGGATTTGCGCCGCACGCGCGCCGAGTTACTTATTTAGAATCGGTAATAGCGGCGATCGATCAAAGTCTAAGCCGACACTCTTTAAGACTGCGCGATTCCGCGCGCCGTCCGCGTGTCAAAATGACATAATGTTCTTTCGCGAGTACTTTTACGATCGCATGGTTGTATAATTAAATTCCACGCGAGACGAGCGGCTGACAGCGTGCACTAATTTGTCGCTTCATTACCATGAATTAAGAATCCTTAATTCTTTACGAGGGCTCGTTGGAAATTTATATGGGCTTGATTTCGGCGAGTCCGAATATACGTAATGAAAGGGCGCAAAAACTTGCGTGATTATACGAAAATAAAACGAACGGGTATTCCCGCTCGTTGAGGCGAGGACAAATTTATAGTCAAAACTGCGCGCTGACTTGGCGATCTCCGGGGAAAAAATGAAGACATAGTGTAGGAGTCGTGTTTAATTTAAATGCGATATCGTTGCGCGTTAGGAAAATCGCATTTAGCGTCCGACGAACGACAGTTTAATCAAGAAATTCGGGAATATCCGGGTGATTTATGCAACATAATTGCATTATTTCGCAAATGTTAATGATCATGGTTTTCGGTGCGTGATTATTGCTCGGATGCCGATTAATTTATTTCGGTTTGTTTAGTGCACGTAATTAATTAGAGTCGACGTTACATTGTCATGTCTAACTGACAAGATTTTTTGTTAGAGAGTAACGTTTTATGGATACAATTCTGTTTTATTGCCGAGGTCTTCGAGTGGTCGATGAAAATACTCATTTTGACACATAAAAAAAGTAGAAAACATATATGTTTAGTCAGACACGGATTTCATTTTTTGTAATGACTGGTGGAATTTATGTTTAACAAGTTTTGGATTATGTCTACTCAATAGTTTGATGAAAGTTACACGATTGTTATTAACTTGAACATTCCTGAACAATTTGTACTT
Source organism: Ceratoteleas bidentatus (assembly GCA_022817645.1). Taxonomy (NCBI): domain Eukaryota; kingdom Metazoa; phylum Arthropoda; class Insecta; order Hymenoptera; family Scelionidae; genus Ceratoteleas; species Ceratoteleas bidentatus. The sequence goes on from JABFPB010001927.1 coordinate 14,742, forward strand.
TTATTCGGCACGATTTTATTCTGCGTTATGAAAAGGATTTATGTTCAAATAAAAATTCTTTTCCGCTAAAAATGTTTCGTTGTAGAGTAAAAGCTTTTTAGCGCAAAACTATTTTTTCACGAGTCATTTCCCCGCAAGACTATTTTCTCGAATTAAAAAACGCCGAGATTAAAAATGTGTTGATTTTATCGCCGGATTCACGTCAGTTAACTTCGCAAACTAAATTTCACTTAAACGTGATTTGATTTAACGCGATTAAATTTAATCTAAGCTTTTTTATAAATTGCAACTCATTCGTCGCTTATTACGGTAATCGGAAATGTAACTAAAATGTCACAGCTTCGTGCGCAACGTCACGCGCCACTTAAAATTTATTGAGAATCTCGCGCAGCAAAGACGTTTCCGTATCACGCGGATAAGTCGAGCAAACTTTGCACGCGCGCTCTAACTAAGTACACGCCTTCGTCATGGTTTTCCTACTTAGGTCTATTAACGCGATACAATGTAAATATAGCTACTTCAGTCGAACTTGTCCGTAGTTTAACATTTCAATACGGCAAATGATTTATCTCCTAATCATTCTTAATAATTCAACTCTTCCTAACTTTCTCCCACTTGATCCCTTTACAAGACCTTGACAAACTGTCCAAACTTTCCCAAAATTAACAAACCACAAGGCAATAACTTAACCATTCCTTACTCGAAAAATTACTTACAAACTTGACGAAATCCTCTGCTTAACAATGTCGTTTGCGAAAGAGAAAAGTTTCGTCTAAAACTGTCAATGTTTGTTTCATAACTGAAAAGTCTCTGTGTTAAAGTGCACTCTAAAAATGTACAATTACCATAATTGGAATAATTTTTAAAGTAGACGACGGACTACCAATTCATGACGTCACAATGTCTGTACTATCGAAATGTCTTCAAATTTCTAGGTTATCCTAATCGATTTAATCACAGATGTTAGGTTAGGTCCATCATTTCCACCAACACTTGGTTTTATCCCATTCATATCAGTGACCTCGGAAATCTGGGCAACGTATCCGTTTGGCACTTTACTAGTGCTCAGTCTCTCACAGAAAAAAATTGTCCATTTGACGTAATCCTTTTATCACTGTCGTTTCGCTTAAACTTTGTCGGAAATGGTTGCGTTTGAAGTCGACTGAAACCATTCGAACAACGACCCGGACTTTATTATTCGAGTTACGGATTTGATGACAGGTGGTGTGTTCGTCCCGTATCAAAGTCAGTGCCGGAATTGATACCTCGCGCAGTTGACGCTTGCGCGTAACACGGTTTACGTAAGTTTTCTAATAGCGTGATATCTCGTAACTTTCGAGCCGAGTTCCGGCCAGCGTCCCAGCAAATTGAAATGGTCAAGCTAAAGGTGATCTCGTTTAGACAAAACTATGTGTCCGCGGAGCGATCGCATTTCCAGATTAGTTAGCGCCCGTGTGTGTTTGCCGTCCGACGACATTCGGAGTCGTGCCCGAGACTGCAAGTGCCGGGGTATAAGAAACTAAATTTAAATTACCCGACTCGAACTCGGTCGGACCGAGTTCGAGTTTGCCGCGCTTTGCGCTGCGTCGACTAAGCGAAGGTTGCCGTGTCAATTACTAACTCGTAATTATTATGGAGAAGCGCCTGCGTTAGTTTGCCACTTCCGACGAAACGATCGTTCGAACGACTTCTTTTCGGATTTTAACGGGGAGGTAACGGTGTACAAATCGGGATTCGTGTTGAGAGTAGATTGCGCTGTTTTAGAAAGATTACTATTTTCTGAGATTTCGATTGAAATGTAGTGGGTAAAAGCGAAATTAAAATTACTGAAACTAAAATGGCGGACTGTAAAATATTTCTAAAAACTTTTTTTAAAGTCTTCCATTTTAAAATATACTTTTTCGAAATTTCGGAAAAGGATTCTTCAGGAGACAGAAAATCTATTCAACTTCAGTAATCCGATATATTTGTCTCAGAGACAGCAGTGCAGATCCGTCATGGTGACAGCAGAATTTGAAGGGAAGGTGACAAAAAATGTGATATTGAAGTTTAATAAATTAACTATCAGATATAAAAAGATGCATTATTCTAGGCCTTTCCTGTATGCTAAAAAAATTAATAATATAGGATACTTTTCGATGAACAAAAGGTACTCGCCCACCTTAAAATTCATTATAAGAAAGTTCTTTTCGATAATTTCGACAGTTTTTCGCTATATACTCAGAAAAATGTTGGTTGAACAAACCAGATTATTTGGTTAAAATAGCACTAACCAAAATATTTGGTTGAACCAACTAAATGTTTGGTTGATTTAACTAAATGTTTGATTGATTTTACTAAATGTTTGGTTGATTTTACTAAATGTTTGGTTGATTTAACTAAATGTTTGGTTTATTTAACCAAATATTTTGGTTAGTGGTATTTTAACCAAACCTTTTTTAGAGGAGATAGAACTGGAGTTTTCGGTAAATTAGGCTGGTTGGAATTGGCTGGAATTGAGTTGAGGTGGTTTAAGGTGGTTCGTATTAAGTTAAAATAATGGGAATTCGATGAAACTGCAAATCTGGTTTATTTCGAGGTTACCATTTAATTTGCCAAATTCTAAGCCATTTCGTCTGCTTAGAACCCTAGATTTTTAATGAAACTTTAACATTGAATATCTGGATGGGAAGTCGAAATGCTTGAAAATTTGGCAAATTAAATAGTAATATTCTAAGAACCCAACTTTTGAAACGATTTCACAGAACTCAATGCGAACAGAAAAATCAAAATTGATTATAAAACGTGGCAATGTTTATATAAATCATTAAAATTCCAAATTACACGAAGGACCAAGAACTGAGAAAAAATGTCTCTTTTCATTATCGTATTCAGTTAATAGGAAATTCATATTTATTTCACTAAGAAATAATCAAACTAATGCTATGAAGAAATAATAAAACATTATTACATTAATACGATCATATTTTCACTTGGCACCCAAAATATACGGCCCTTCATAGGGGAACTACCTTAAATACTGTAATGGTTGAATGAATTTTAAATTGTGAATTTAAGTTGACGGTTTTTTAAAGGTGTAACTGGGATTGGTAGGAATAGGGAAGAATTCGTGTTCGTATATTTCAATGTAGGCAGTGGAATTGAAGAAAAAGGAATTCTTCTCGAATAAAATAAAATGGAATTGAAAAAGATGTACTTGGTTTTTTCCTCTGAGGAATTCATAAGATCTGGGAAAAGTTCTTCGAAGTTATACTAATTTTGTCCAAATAGGATAGGATAAAACGATGTAGTAAAATTATAACTATATCATTACAATATTTTTACAATTATTACAATTGTTTTTATGCTATTTTTGGCTGGTTCTGGTCAACGCATTAGTCATGTCACGTACCATACAATGTGATACATAATTTAATGTAAATTATAATTTATTTGATTCCAGGATCAATATTACAATTTTAAACAAACGAGTTGATTTATCTAAAGCCTAGTTTTTTCTGTCGCTCGTAATTTGAATATTCCGATTTTTCAATTTATAATCTTACATTACGAAAAATAAAATTGTTGCATTAACAACAGAAATGCAGTTCCTATTAAAAAGGCAAAGTCGACAATGAAAAATTGTCGAAATAACAATGTATGAACGATCGCATATTTTATGCAATTGAATAGTGTTGTACGAACAGAATTTAACGTATATTTTTTGGCAATCGTAATTTATTGATCACTCATCGCGTTATATGTTAGAGGTATGTAATTTTATTGAAACGTTTATGTTTAATAAAATATAGAAATATGTCGTGTTTACTTTTATGGTTGTAATTGTGGATTTACTGTAGAGAAAATATGAATGTAATTTTCAGTATATTCATATTCACCATGTATTTGACGCACATAACATATAAATATACAGTTGGCACATGGAACATATTAACAAATATGTTACATATTTCAGTCACCACATACTGGGTGTCTTAAAAGTCTGGACTTATGGTATTAATTTACACGGGAAAACAAAGTGCCTTCGAAAAAAAACGTTTAGACTCTTTTAATGTCTTTTTCACCCAAAATTTCTTCTTTTGGGATGTTTTTCATGTTTTTTGTCCAAAAACGTCTTGAAAAATGACACTTATTTGTAGTGTAAAATGCTAGAATACTGTAGAATATACAAATTTATAAATGAAATATTTTCCCTTGTAGAAATAAAATCTCTCCAAAATTTCTGGAAAATGCTCTGAAAACATTTGAAAATCTCCAAATAGCTCTGAAAATGTCTGAAAATGTCTGAAAATCTCTAAGCATCTCTGTCAATCTCTGAAAAATTCTGAAAACTATAGCAGACCCAGTTTTACAGAATTTTCCGAATTTTTCAAATATTTTCAGACTTTTCTCTGAAAATCTAAAGTAGTATCTGAAAAAAAGAAGAGAGTCATAGAGAAATATCGTTTGCAACACTGAGAAAAGTAATTCATAATATCTGCGAAAACTTCGTAACTCTTACGATATATATCGCTACTGCACTTTTTCTGAATTTTTTCGTAGGTTTTACGATATATATCGTAAAATGTACGAATTTTTCATACCTTTTACGAATTAATTTTCTCAGTGAACATTAGCGATATTTATTGATTAAAATATCCCTGTTATTATTAATATGTATCAGAACATAATACATGTCGCAATGCAAATCAGCAAACAGAACTGATGAAATAGCACGGTCCAAGCACGACATTCAAGTTCATCTATTTTTTCTTGAATTTGTGATGAGCAAATTCAAGGGTGAAAAAGAAGAATTTGAAAATCGGAATCACCTCAATATCTTTCAACTCTGAACAAATATTTAAACAACGGTTCTGATTAACTTTTAATAAATGTTTTAAGACTGCGAATAAAAAATACTTTCAGTATATTCTAAAATTCAATTAAAATTACTTTTCATACTTATTGAATGCATCAAAAGGTAGTAACATTATTTTCTTCAATGAATACAGTTCAACACGACGGATATTATCTCTAGATGTTATGTCTAGGACCTGTCGTAGCTCTTACAACTGAAAGATATTGATTTTGATTGTAATGTCCACAGGTTACTCAGCGAAATTCGAAAAATGATTTAATGCGTGATACATGAGATATTGTCGTCTCTGATAGTCGAGCATAAATTTAGACTCAGGTTCGGGTCGTGTTATTATAAATATAAATTATATGGAATTTAACCATATGTTTTACGATTAAACATATTGGGATAGACTTAAATTGTCCAATTTAGCAGGAAGAATTCCATAAAGAGCTCTATTGAATAATTTGATGACTCGTTAAATTATTGAGCACATGCAGCGGAATAAGTTAAATTATGTTAGATTTAATTGTAAATCCTAAAAGTTTTTTTGACAAACTAAAAAATCAATAAAAAATATTATCAAATATTAGCAAATAAATTCAGTGATATCTAAAAATGTATTATGCTATAGCTTTTTTAGCAAGTTAAGTGCCAATATGCTATTCTACTCAGAGCGAATAATATCTAATTTAAATTCTAATTCATTAATTTATTAAATCATTGTTTTTCCTACATTTGAAGATATGTTGAAATGAAAAATATAGAAAATGCCGTTTGTGCCAAAAAGATACCAGAAGACATCAAACAGCTAATTTTTTCAGTTTCAGCGTTTTTCTCCGTGTTAAAATAACATTTGTTAAATAGCCCTACATATCATCTCAAAATAACAAGAACAGATTTCTATGAAAACTACTTTCTAATTTTTACATAATGTAATCGACTTCTCATAAGGTAAAGTTTTGTTATAATCTCTTCATTTGTAACTAATACAATATAATTCTTTCGATAATGCCACGACCACTCAAAATACCATCCACGTCACAGCATGAAAAATCGTATTTCTCACGTTATTCCACGTTATTTAACGTGAACATTCGAAATCCACGTGTATAAAATACGCCACATTAATCGACACACCGAATTCTCCCAATTACTCTCCGAAAACCTCGGTTTTAATCTCTTTTTGTAACATTTTCCCCAAAACTGAACAACTAGCGAACTGAAAGCCAGCTCAAATGCAAATCTCTGGAATCTAAAACACAAGCACGAGTTGTTTCAACTACCTTCACATCATTTTCGTTAAAAACCATAATTTTAACCGAAAGTATTACAGTTTTTTCAAGTCTGTGACCTAAACAATGCATACAATATAGAAAAGATCACCATTTAACCATTAAATATCATATTGAAAGATAAAACGAAACCCAATTGAGTGCATTGTAGTAAAATACAAATTATATGATGATTCCAAACTATACTGTTAGATTTCCTTCAAATTCTACACAATTATAAAAATTAAAAAATAATTTTATAAAAATTAAAAAATAATCATAAAAACTATTTACCTCCGCCTATAAAAACACTCCAGAACCTGCAGAACGATTCACATTTCCCAAAATCATACAACAACGAATTTTTTAATGGAACAACACAGTTAACCCCTCTAAATATATAAAAACTACAATTCTGCAGAGTATAGTTGATTGTCCTTAGTTAAATTTCATTACTTCCCATTATACATTTTCCGAGGATTCAATACTTGAAATTTCTTCAAACCTATTATCTAAAAACTATATAAAGGCTCAAAACCATACTTGAAAATCCAGTCTCTACACATCTCTTAAAATAAGAAGTTAAGAGGTTTCATCTATCTTCTTGGCTACTTTGTATCTTAAAATAAGATATATTTACTATCCTTTCGGACAAAATCTGTTAAAATAAGAGGTTTGTTTTTTTAATTGCAGCCATTGTCTACCCATAACCCCCCTTTTTTATTAGCTGTGTGAAATTTGTTGTATGAATAGAAATATGAACCATAAAACAACAAAAACCTCTAATTCGTCATCAAATTTGCATCTAATCTTATTTTGACCGACAGGGTTCTGCCATTATGTTCGGCCAAACGATGTGGTTATAATTCAGTTATAATGATATAGTTAAAGTAACTAATTCAAATTCTTTATTTGAATCGACTAAATTAGTTATGTCAACTAAAATTTTAATTTCGAGACATTTTAGACCCAACAACAAACAGTTGGTTCAGTTCTACTAAACATTTTACTTATAAGACCTAAAACTACTCCTACCCACTAAATCCTTTTGCCACTGCGTTTAACCATAAAACGCCCCCAAAAAGAAAAATTAAATTAACCACATTCCCTATAATCTACCCTGCAAAAAGTATTAAATAGAAAAGAATAGAAAAGAATTGAAAAAAATAAAGTGAATTCTTATTGGGAAAGATTTGGATTCATTTTATTACTGTCAATTCTTTTCAATTCTGTTCTATCCAGACTAAAATGGTCTCACTTGGGAAAAATTGTTAATTCCACGACATTCAAAGAAAAATTATGGATACTTTTTTACTTTTATGTTAATTGCTGCTGAATTAAATGCTAACCTCAGTTTTTTTAGTAAGAAACAGAGTCATGTCTAAATGTTCATTCTTGATCGTAATCAAGGGGTGCTCACAATCATGGAATTGTTACAGTCTTTGTTTATTTTTCATTATATTTATTTCGAAATATAATGAAATTTCGAAATATAACGAATATTGTTGAAAAAACTGTGTTTTTTCAACAATATTCGTTTAGTAGTACTTATTTGTAACAAACACACTGTAAAAACAAGTGTTTTATTTTAAAACACATATGTCCTCGATTTTAAAACACTTTTATGCGTTTTATATGCTTCCATGTTAAATCTTATGTAAAACGCTTAAACTGTTT
>JABFPB010001928.1:0-22514 GCA_022817645.1 Ceratoteleas bidentatus
AACACGTAGATTCGACGTGGAATCTACGTCGAATCTACGTCTGAATGTTCCTCCACGTAGAATCCACATGGATTCCATATTGGAAGAATGGAAGAGAAATTTATAATAACCTCGGAGATTCTGGAGAAAAAATGCAGAACTTAGAGGTCCTAATTTGAGAAAATCATTTTATTCGACTTTCAATCAGTATGGGAGTAGAAGTGTTCTGTCTTTTTTATAAATACATTGTAATTGTCATATGCCTGCCTATGACGTTGAGTAGAGAATTCCATATTACGTCAGGCATCTTTGACATAAAAATGTATCGGTTATCTCCATTATATAACGACTTGGTCCAATATAAAAAAAATTAAAGTACCAATCCTTTTATTTTTTGCATTGATACTAACAATTTCTTTAATTTAGCTTAATTCTGAGTTATTAATCCAATGCATAAATGCTTAAATGACAAAAATAAAATTTAAGGAAATATTCTGACTGGAACTTAAATTCCCATGGAAATGAAATAAGAAATGTCGGCCATTAATTCTTGACCTTTTCTAATGAATTTCTAATAGATAAGGACTCCGCCCATAATTTTATCGTAATTTATCGGCACACGTCACGCATAACGTGTTGAAATGTTACCTTCTTTTAATGAAACCATATTTTTTACTGGCACATCTCAGGATTTCGGAATGACGAATTGGCAATGAAATCCTATTAGCCGAGAAAATCGATCTCAAACGCGTTTGGCGCCGACGAGCAAAATAAATACAAACTGCTGAGTTGCGCTGCAAATGAATCTGATTTGAGTTTCAATATAAAAGTCGATGTTGCTTAACGCCAGTCAAACTCTGATTGTGTCGTAAAAAACGCGAAACTCCAATTCAATCGTTTAATTAAACTGGAGTTTAACTAAATGGGTTAGCTAGTTAAAATATATCGTCAAACTTAGTCGATTTAAGAATTCACGATATTAATTCCTCTTCTTCTTAATCAGCGATTCAGGAAACTGACAATTAGTGCTAAGAATAATTTTGATAAGAGCAAAATCTCGTTTAATGCGCTTATTTTAAGATCCATCATCCTTTAATCCGAACACATTTTTTATTAGCAGGAAGTTAACTTTTTTTAATTTGAAAGGAAGTTAATTTTTTTAATTTTTTAAAGTTACGCAATATACATGTATTAAAATTTGCTTTCAGAAATGAGGCACCTTGTTAGAAAGCAAAGTTCCATTGACGTGCATTCCGTAAAAGTGAGTTTAAAGGATATCGTTTGTTATCTGTCTCTGCTGGAAGCTGGAAGGCCAGAAGATAAACTGGAATGTAAGCTCGACTGTACCTTTTCTCTTAATTTTCATAGTAATAAATCGATCGCTCATACAACGGATATAAATATTCTTAATAAGGCAAACAATAAAGTCTCGTTTTAAAATAACTTGTTGCTTCTTGAGAGAAGACTCTTTTAATAAAGTTACAAAGTGGATCATGTTGTGTTGACTTGGTGCTGGAAAATCTTGTAATCTTCTGACTTGTTGAAAATTGTTTATGGAAATTTTTGTTAAACCGTATTTTTTTCTGAAATCATAAAGTCAAAATTTTTGTTATTACATATCTTTCTTTTTTCAGTTATGTTCCGGTTGTACGATACGGATGGAAATGGTGTCTTGGACACTAACGTAAGTTTCTAGAAAAGACATTTTTACGTACAGTTATAGTAAAAACTAAGAGAAATGATTTTTATTGAAATATTCCGTTGCAGTATTTTCAGTTTTAGAATTTTTAGATTTAAAGTAACTTTTATACCACATTGAAATGTATGCCCCCTATGGAAAGTGTTATTGTAGTTAAGTTAGAAACACTTTTCTTAAACAATATGGTAAATTTTAATTCATCATCTCTGCAAAATTACTATATATATCTTTTTATTCAATTTCATTTTTCTTTCTTTTCTACATCTGGTAACTTTATTCTCTTTTTAATCTTTCTAGGAGATGGATTGTATCGTCAACCAAATGATGAACGTAGCCGAGTATCTAGGTTGGGACGTTTCCGAACTCAAACCGGTGAGTCGTAGACATAATCAGCATTTTTACTACTCGACTCTGTTAAATTAACTCGAAAAATTTTTTTTTTCACAGCATACGAATTTAGTGGTCAGAATTTAAAATACAGTAAAATACACAAAAAAACAACAATATAGAATTTTGTTAATTCAGTATTGAATTTTCAAAGTTAACTTTAACTGAGCAAATACAAAAATGTATTTATTTATGACAAAAAATTTACATTTCGTTCAAAAGTAGGGAAACACTAAATAATTTTAATTCACAGATACTGCAAGACATGATGATAGAAATCGATTATGACGCGGATGGTACAGTGTCGTTAGAGGAGTGGAAGCGAGGCGGACTGACTACGATTCCTTTATTAGTTCTGTTAGGACTAGATTCACATGTGAAAGAAGATGGAAATCATCTCTGGCGATTAAAACACTTCAGCAAACCAGCTTACTGCAATCTTTGTCTAAACATGCTTGTAGGGCTCGGCAAGAAGGGACTTTGTTGTGTCTGTAAGTAGTATAACAGTTTTTCGAGAAGACATTGTATTCGTTTTTAATACACTCTTGTTTTAACATGATTTTAGCCCCTGATAGAACATCAATCTGACACATATCTAATATACGTATAATAATATACATACTAATATATACATATAATACGTATATTATATGTATATATCTATTTACAGGTTTATAAAGAAAAAACGCATTTGAACAAATCTTTAGATTTCATTTGATTATTCTTATTAATATTTAACAAAATATTTGAATGGTATCAAGAAAACTGGTACTAATGAAATAACCGAAAAATACATTAAATATCCGGCCGTTCGTGTGAGAACTACCTTAAGTTCAATGTTTGCAATGTTTATCTTTTCAGTCAATTTCACTGCTAAACCAACTATAACTTCCTTAAAATTGCAGTTTGTAAATATACCGTCCACGAGAGGTGTGTGCAGAGAGCACCCGCATCTTGCATCGCGACCTACGTGAAGAGTAAAAAGACGTCGCAGACCATGGTGCATCATTGGGTGGAGGGAAACTGTCACGGCAAATGTTCAAAATGTAGAAAGACGATAAAGAGTTACAACGGCATCACCGGTCTGCATTGTCGTTGGTGTCAAATAACAGTAAGAGTCCTGAATTTTTTTGGAATAAAGTCCTGCTATTACTGATTTAACTTTTATCATTGTGCATAAAAAGGGAGTTTATCAATCAGTTTGAATATCCAGTGACCCAGTGATTCAGAGATCTATATACTGAATCATCTATCTACTCTATGTATAGACTTCTAAATCATTTATATTCTACGACTGTTAGAAGGACGAAATGAATTGTACCAGAATTAGTAACGAAATTAATAGGGAATAAGCAATCCCATTTATAGGGTTATAAGTCATTGAACCAAGCCTGCAGGTCCAGAAAGACACCTTATTGGTCTAGGTTGTGCAGAAAATAAAGGTTCAGATTGAATCCTATCTGGGCCCACTTTGAAGATTTTCATTAGGAGTGATGAAGAGTTCAAATTGTTCATGTTAATTAGTCTAAGATAGACCAAATCTTCTCTAGGTCAAATCTGTGTCTAATTTTCTAAGGCATTAACTTTCGTTAAATGCCTCAAAAGGAATTTAACGAAAGCTTCCAGTCGCTGTTAACTACACTAGAAAAACAAGTCTCTTACCCACCTCCCAAAATAAAAGATTAAGAGGTTTAATCTATCTTTTTCACCAATTACTATCTTCAAAAAAGATACAATTTCTCTCTTTTTGAACAAAACCTCTTAAAATAAGAGATTTGCTATTGCAGTGTAAGGTTACCTAAATTAGCAAACATACCAATCTGGAAATGCAAGTGCTCTGGTATGAATACGTTACATCCAAGGCTCATAATTAATTCCAACGCAATGTTGTAGCTACATAACAAATGCGTTTCGCAAGTACGAGCTGAGTGTACTCTAGGCGAACAAGCCGTGCACATTTTGCCGCCTACGGCCATTTGTCCCGTCGTATTGGACAGACAGAGGTCGCTTTCCAGGGATAGCAAACGAGGCAGTAAGCATGGTCACGACTCATCGTCCGTCAGTTCTGTAAGTTGCAGTTCTGCATGTGCTATTCCATAAAATTATCAAATACTCCGTCCCCTAAGGGAACACAACGTTCAATCAACGTTGAATCATCGTTAATTCAACCGAATCAACGTTGATTTAACCGAAACAAAGTTGATTCAACCGATGTGTTCCCTTAGGGGTCCATTTGTGTCTAGGAAAATTCTCTTGTGGCTGAATTTTCTCAAACTGATGTCCCGCTCAAATAGATCTGACAAGGATGATTTTCAGGGTGGATTCCTAAGTTGCGGAACCAACTCATCAAACCAACAACCAGCCATGTCTTTTCAAATAACTCCGCCCCCAAATTCGCAGCCCCTGTTGGTGTTTATTAATCCTAAATCCGGAGGGCGTCAGGGTGAACGTATGTTGCGGAAATTCCAATACATCTTGAACCCGCGACAAGTTCACAATTTGGCGACAGGGGGCCCGATGCAAGGTCTGCAAATGTTCAAAGACGTGGAAAACTTTAAAGTGATATGCTGTGGCGGTGACGGCACAGTAGGTTGGGTCCTCGAAACCATGGGTAGGTGCTCGCAGTTGTTATTTTTAATTTTGACTGAGAGTGCTCGGGACGAAAATGTATAAGTTTAACCCTAGAGGCTCAGGAAATAGCTACGCAAGCGACATCTAGATGGACAAAGTTAACATAGTTTAGGCACAGAATCAATTCAATAATTCCTAGTTCCAAACAGCTATAGCCTTAGCCTGGAAGAAACATTAATTCTTAGAAGGATTCTAGAACTTTAAATGCATCTAGGAACATTCGAAAATAACGAATGACTGAAAAAAAGGCTTTTTACAGATCGGGTTCAGTTCGAAAAACAGCCTGCAGTTGGCGTGATCCCTCTTGGCACTGGCAATGACTTAGCTCGTTGCCTCCGATGGGGCGGTGGTTACGAAGGGGAAGCCGTATACAAAGTTCTCAAGGTATCATTTCATTATCTCGTATTCGCATGAATGGTTGTAATTACTTGTTGCAGCCACAACGCAAAAGGGTTTAACCCTAGCGAACACTTTTACACACTCCGCTAAAAAATATCGTGTGCGTCTTGGGAGAAGAGCTTTTCTCCCTAGTTGCACAATATACTATTTTTCATTCAGAAGTCAGCTAAAGAATTGACGAGCATTCCTTGTGAATTAATGAATAATTATAAGTTTTTTCTGTCGGTAACTTGACCAAGAAAAGTTTGCGTTTGTGTGTTTGGTAGAAAATAGAGAAAGCGACGCCGGTAATGATGGACCGATGGCAAATTGAGGTGCAAGATCAAGCTGAAGAGAAAAAGCCAAACCAAGACAGTATTCCGTATAATATAATCAATAACTATTTTTCCGTGGGAGTCGATGCAGCGATATGCGTCAAGTTCCACCTAGAGCGTGAAAAAAATCCAGAAAAGTTCAATAGTAGAATGAAAAACAAACTGTGGTACTTCGAGTATGCGACCACGGAGCAATTCGCCGCGAGTTGCAAGAACCTCCACGAGGACCTCGAAATTATCGTAAGTTCCTTGCCAGATTTTGTTTTAAGACTACTCATCATCATGCAGCAGTTTGAAGGCCAATAACCTTTCACCCCATCGATAAGTTAGGCATGGAAACCAGTTAGGAATTTGTCATACAGTAAACAAGCTTAACTTAAAAACCAGCTGATTAAGGATGGCTGTATTCCTAGCTGGTTTCCGAAAGGGGATCCCAGCTAGGAAAGGAGCTGGTTATTGTCATTAGATGACATTTGGTGTTGTTACAGTGTGACGGCACTCCGCTCGATTTGGCCCATGGTCCGTCCCTGCAGGGTGTCGCCCTCTTAAACATTCCATTCACCCACGGAGGCTCAAATCTCTGGGGTGAACACCACACGAGACACCGACTGGGGAAGCTGAAGAAACGACCTGATAAGGAGCTCAGTACGAGCAGTTTCAATTCCGTCGATCTTACTGCGGCAATTCAGGGTAACTAACTGTAGGGATTGCGTTTTTTTCTTTGCTGTCTCAGTTCCCTAGCTTCTGCCTAGGTTGGATCTTTATTGCGTTTACAATATTTAGTTTTAGTTAAGATAAAAACTGTCTTCTTCCTAGCAATTACTAACAAAATATAAGTAGTTGGGAATTATTGGTAAAATAGGAAGTTCCCTAGGAGAGATAGGGAATTTTATAATTGAGAACTTATGACTGTTTTGAAAAATTGGTTTCATAAGATTTTATCCAGACTGTTGCCAGACTTGTATAGTCCAACAGTATTGTAGAGTGACGACAATTCTGTTAATACTTTGTAGTTAATGAAATTAGGCAGCATTGGTGTTTCTTTCAGATATCGGGGACAACCTCATAGAAGTTATCGGTCTGGAGAATTGCTTACATATGGGGCAAGTTAAGACGGGTCTCCGAAATTCCGGAAGGAGACTCGCCCAATGTAGCAGCGTTACGATCAAGACCTCCAAACGGTTTCCTATGCAAATCGACGGAGAACCCTGGATGCAAGGACCCTGCACAGTATGTTTATAATTGAAGTGTCAATCCTCCTCCACTCGATATTTTGCTTTTCGACTTTGTGTTCCCAAGAATTATTCCTGTTTCAACCGACGAGTCGAAAATGGGCAAACTTCTCAAGAATCTCCTCCTATTTTCATGAACTCCACTTCAGCCAAAACAGATCAAAGAAAAAAAGATAAAAAATCTATGTGTACATCAAGGATATGTTTATAGATGATGACTTTGTTTGAAAAAACAGATTTATGTGTCGATCAGTAATTTATAACCTACATAGGTCCAGGGATCGATGATCTATAGATCATGAGTCTGATTTGGAAAAAGTAAAAAAAAGTTTAATTTGAAACCAGGTTCTCAAGAATATGTACAATAAATTAATTTTAAATTTCACTTTAAAAATAACGTAAATATGATTGCATTTCAAAGTTGCACTTTTAAAGTCTAGAATATTAATTTACAACAAATGAACAAAATGTATGCAAACTTTGCAACAAATTTATATAAATACTGTAGAACTATTGCAGAATTAACCACGAAAAATATTTATCATGTCCTAAGTAACTCATTTCTAATACTACAACTTATTTACATATAAAGTTACTCTTGTTCGGTACGCTTGCGGGAGCTGGTTACTGAAACGCCATCTGTAGATTTTAATGGCAAATATTAACCTTTCTTCCACCAAGTTATCATAATACTCGAAATCGGCGGATGTTTTCTTTTCTAATATTAATAAGAAGCTAACAATGATTTTATTTTAAACAACATATAATTTTTAGTTATTGAAATTTATTGAAATTTTTTTAATTTTATTCAAAATTTGTTCAAATATTATATAAACTTTATGTAAATTTTGTGGAAATGTTATTATTGAAGGAATTTGCATAAATAAAACCAACTGCTGTTTTCCAGTGGACAATGCAAACGAGTCCATCAAATTATTGTAGATTTTAGTGATTTCATGGAAAAGGAACTTTTCGTTAGTCATGAACAATAGAAGGATACAAATAAAAAATAAGTGAAACATTAACTAATTGAAATTCATGGAGCATCAATAAATTAGAACATAATTCAGAAAATAGTTCAGAGGTTAACAATGACCATTTTTCCTACTGAAAAATATATTACTCTTCGTGACAAAACGAAATTTAACGCGAAGCTAATGAACGAAATCAAGATAAAAAAAGGCGCGTGACGTTCGTGGGAATGTATTGACAAACAATCAGCTCTGTAGAAGAAATCAATTGCCTTAATTGTAAATCCGGGAAAACCGCTTTCCAGTACTATTTTTTTACGAAAGATTTGAATGGCACGTGCGCGAATCAATAATTTGCTCGTGTCACGTGTAATTAAGGACTCGGGGCAACTGAATTTAGTAGCCGATAATGAATAATTGAGTGCAAAAATGAAAAACGCATTAAATAAAGAAGACCTATTGTGCCCTCGTGTCCTTTGTACAGGCGATTAAAATATAGGTTCATTAAGTTGCATTTCATGTCGGCCCTCTACACTTGTGCGTTAGCGAACAAACTTGCCTCTCTAGTCCATTAGCAATATACCCAATGAACCGGAAAAATTTTGCGACGTCACAGTGGAATGTTCATTTTTTACTTTTTTACTTTTGAACGAAAATAGGGAAGGGAAATGACAAAATATCCTCATACTTCATGTACATGCTTTTACCAATTTCTTTTTTCATTTTTTCAAAAAATCAATACCGAGTTTTGAACTCGCGACTTTACAGTTAGAAGCTGAATACGTTTACTCTTTGCCAGAGAGGAAAGACCCGTTTCTGTAGGCTCTACAGTATTTTTATAATTAATAATCCTTTGGGATGAAAATATATTGGTACAATATATGACAAATAATATATAATGCATTTTGGCAAGAAATAGTATAATTTGTATATATTTTAGATATATTTAAAACACATTTTATATACTTTAAATATATTAAAAATACACTTTTGCTAAAAATATATTTTATTTAGAAACTAAATAAAAAAATCTCTTTTTTAGATCCACATAACCCACAAGAACCAAGTGCCAATGCTGATGGCGCCGCCGCCAGAGAAGAGGAAAAGCTTATTTGGGTTTCTGCGCAGATGAACTTTGCGAATCGTCCAGTCTTCGAGGTTGCTTTGTACATTTTGATTTCCCACCAACTTCCCCGAAGTTTACCTGCATTCTACCAGCCGCGCCAATTTTGTACTTATTATAAGTAACTTTTACGATACCTTCCATGCTACTGAGTCACTAATACCGGGAAAAAAAACCTTGAATCAAGTATATTTCACTCGAACGAAATAGAAAATATTCTGACGTACATTTCGGAATATTTTTTACTTCTTTCTTTTATCGACTAAGAACGAATTTTAGATTAATAAACTTTTTTAATATCATTTGTTTGTAATTTACAACACTTTCTTCTCTCTTTAGAAACGTAAACGAATCCCACATGTATTTCCAATTGAAAATCAAGTGTAAGATCCACTTGAGTCAAGTAAAACAACAGTTAGCTGTAATGAAATATATTTGGCTCAAGGATACATCCAACTTTATTGTTCTTGGATGCAATCCTATTACGTTCAGTGGATGAGTCGAAACTGCCCAAGGCAAAATCAAAATATCTTTTCTTGTTCTTCTATACCCATACAAGTGTATCTACTCGTCAGATTAATATTAGTTGCTTTTTTTATCACGACTATTATAACTGTAACAGAACATCTCCCGACACTGGAGATTCTACGGAGAATTTCCAATGAAATGTCCGAAAATCTCCGAAGAAGGTTATCAATGACAAATTTATTAGAAGAATTAAGAATCTAGGTAGGTTTTTCGGATATGTTCTGTTCGGGAATTTGTGATTCGATCCGCATAATCAATCTCGAATTTTGTTGCACATTTCGCTGATGTTGAAATAAAGAAAGTGCAAAACCAAAATACGCCAAACCATAATCTAGAAAAGACAAGAATGTAGAAAATATTATTGGTTTGTAACTGCTGGTTTGGCGTATTTTCGTAATGCTTCTCTCGCCTTCGAATGAATGTAACATGACTGAAAATCAACTGAAATTGGCGAAATTTGCAGTGCTATTTTGGTTTGTATGTTCGGTTTATGTCTGTGTGTTCGATGTGCAATGTTCGGAAAACTTGTTGAATTTTATAAGATAAGTTGTTAAGTATTTAAAAGATGAAAATCTCAATCTTAAAAAAACACCAGATTGAAATCTGGTTAATTTTTTGTTAAGTTTCAAACGCTGACAATTTGTCCAATTTTGATGATTTTATGGAAGTTACATTCATCAGAAAATGAGCGACATTCTATGAATATTTTAGCAATGAGTTTTTACGAGTGTCGATCGATATTATTTCTGTCCGTGCAATTTCCCAGATGTGCCACATAATAAATCGAATTATTATGCGGATTTCGCGATACGTACTTTCATTGATTGCATTTACGCTGCAACGAATATGTTTTGCGGATTTGCGTACGCAACTGAGTACAAAAGATATAATTAAAAGGGTTTATCGAAGAATTCGAGCCGTGGACGTGTCGTTAGCGTTCCTCGACAGGCTGAAATATCGTCCCGACTTTTCGGGACTGCATTTCTGGGGCGTAAGAAATGTTTCAGCAATGTTTTAATATCGGCGAAAATATTTCCGGAACGCACTAATATTACGCTACGTTGATTCTTGCAAAAGTTCTTCCGTATTGCCACAACTCGTTACACAAATTTAGTAAGCTCGCTAGCATAAAATGTTAGAAAGGTTCCGGAAATATTTTGTGCCGTTAGAGCTGTGCACTGAAAAAATGTTCGCTCATGAATCCTATCCGCACGATTTTTCAGTGTACAATATGTCTGATTAGCGACGAAATGTCTTATGATCGTTATTATTTTGAAGGTTTATTGTTGTTGATTCGACCACGAGAGCGATAGGTTACGTCCATTTTGAAGGTACACCATTTTTTTCACAACGAGAATATCGGTGAAGTATCTTGAACGCGACTTTTCCTGTTCTGCAAGTATAATTTTGGGAGTTGCAAAATAAAAAAATTATTTTGCAGCTCTCAGAACTTAATACAGATCAAGGAATAAGTTGAAGATAGACCAGAATTCTCTAAATTTATAAAAGTGATACTTCATTTATTGAAAGTGAATATTCATTTGATGAAAGAATGACAAAATCACTTAAAAAGAGTTTTTCGATAATAGTCTATTGAGCATCTCTATAAAAAAATTATCCAAAATTTTGAAAAAATTCCATAAATTGGAAAATTCTTCAACCAAGTCAGATTCTTCGATAATTGATGTACATCGATATAAATCGACTTACTTCCTTAATCGATATAAATTATCGATCATCGCAGTCGATAATCGATATAAATCGACATAATTCGATAATAGATACACATCGATTAAAACGACCTACTTCGATAATCGGTATACTTCGATAATCGATATTCTACGATAATCGATATAAATCGATATACTTCGATATTAACCCATATACTTCGATTATCGATTGATATAATCGATATAAATCGATTTACTTCGATAATCAATTTACTTCGTGAATATTCATTATGAAAAATGAATATTCATTGATTTAAAAGTGAAAATCATTTCACTAATTTCATGCGTGAAAATGTCACTTTCCGAAATTTAGAGAATCGATTCTCATACTTCTCGGTTTTCTCCATGTACCTACATATTCAAAGTCTAGATCCATATACTCGCACGAATGTTATACGAATATGGTTGCCAAAAGCTATTTGCCTTTCGTTGTACAATGAATTTGCCGAATTTGACATGATTTACGCAGATCTAAGATCGAGAAAACTGACTAAAAGAAGGAAAACTGTCTTCAGCAGAGGGTTCCTTTGAATTACGTTCTTGCGATCAAAATGTACAGCGACAAATTTCTATATTTTTTACAGCACGAAAGCGTTGAATTGCTAAGCAAGTGCTCGGAAGTGCATTGCCAATGTTTGAGTTAAACGTGTCTCTGCTCAACGCAAAAAGAACATTACGAACACCATTCGAAGGATCATAAAGACGTTTTCCGTCCATAACGTTGTCGCTTGCGATGGAAATCTTAGGCATAAGGTTGCGTTCAAACGAAGCACAATAAAATTGAGAATAGGCAGCGGTTTGCCTCGGAACACTTGGCAGGTGTTCTTTTTCAGTAGACTCTGTCGTGTGGAATTAGCGTTTGCCAATTTTTTACGAGACACAACGTACAGTTCAGAAGCCGCGTTTGCAATTTTCTAACGAACCGTAGCGACATCTGCTAACTCGAGTCGCTTTTCAATTCGAATTCCCGGAACGTCCGAATCATTAGCACTTCATTTCCATAGGACCAAGTTATACGGTATTCCACATTCTAGGTTTACTAGAAAGAACATGTGTGATGTCTTAATGGCAGAGAATTGGAAATGTTAGTTTATTTATATGAAATGCCGGGGAAAATCATTGTAACTTCGGAACGAATTTGCAAAGTAGTTTTATTTTAAATAATGTGTAAAAGTAAGGACAATTTTTAATTGACGCAAAGACGTTTTTCACCTCAAAAAGCTAATAAACAAATTAATTTTGACGATTCATGCGAATATTTCTATCAGTAATGAAGCTTTTTGCATCACTTTAAACGGATTTCGTAGTAACCATTTCGTAGATTCCATGTAAAATTTTTTAGAGGGGACATATATGTCGCTTATATGTCACGTATATCTCGCATATATGTCGCAAATCTGTCGCAAACATGTCGCATATGAGTCGTATGTGTCTCATAAGTATATGCTACATTTATGTGACATGATTTTTAAAAGTGGCATATATGCAACATATATGTCCCCTATATAAAATGTTTACATGGGAAGGTTTAAAATAAATTATTGATTCCAATATCAAGCGAAAAGACTTGATAAACGATTTTTATAATAGTCACTAGTATCTACTTGTCGACCAGAGTGATAAAGCCAAATTCTGAATACTATTGAAAGCCACAATTTGCGTTGGACTTCCTGGTTCGCAGTATCTAGAACCGAAAAGACGAGTGAAAATTGAAATATTATTTTGAAACAAATATTTTATCGATTAGATTATAAAATAATCTATTTGAAAAAATGCATCTTCCACCAAATTCCGACGCAGAGAAAAATGTGGGTTGCTATAAATGGAGTAATACAATAACTGCGACCAATGCGTATCATGCTTTACACATCCAAATCTTTGCCATCGAGAAGCAAAATCCCGCAGGGACCATATGATCGTCAGATGCACGCAGGCACTGAACACGAATCTACGATTTGTATGACCGTACAATACCAGAGACCTCGATTAGCCGAAATAGATTTTATATACGCCTAATTATCCACTTCCATAATCTGCACGACATAGCGACATGTGGAATTGACTTTACGTCGTAAAACTTTTTGTCAACCAATAAAGACAGAGAATAGAATCTTGACAAAATACGTATTTTAATGACTCTCATCATAGGGATATTCGAAGAAGCGTACGCAGACAAGAAAACTTAGACAAGTACCATAGTTTAGACTGTAACCTAGAGGATTAAGAAAGTCGAAATATTACGCTTACAGAGGTACTTGGATGTACATAGTACGTAAAACCGAACGTGGCTCCCTAGGGGAAAATTATGTGCGAAGCCCAAACTCGTTTATGAATATGCCAGTCGTTTTTCCCGAGGGACTTGAGTTTCGGTTCAAAGCGATTATATTTAACCCTAGAACTGTATGCTGGGTAGGAAATGTACCCCGGAAAACATTTAAAGTAGTCTATATTACCGACAGATGGTGTTACAGATCTCAGGCAGGAACTAAAAATGAATTTTAAGCTTTTTCTGGTCGAAGGAGTTGAGTTATGTGGAAGAAATCGTGATTCTGCAACAAATATTGAATGGAAATGAATAGAAAAAATTAAATTGAATTCCATAATGGCAAGATTATTTCAGAAACGTTTTCCATTTTGTACTTATATAAGCGTTTTTTAGTTATTTCATCCATATCACGCATTTTTACTTATATTTAATTCTGCACCTTTATTTACAGTGTCATTACAAAAATAAGTTTTCTTCCACAAAAATAAATCGGATTTCCCAATTTAAAGAGTGGGGTACGTTTAGGACCCAGTCTACATTTTGAGGCCAAAAACTCATTGTACAGGACTAGGGTTAAGGATGCGATTGTTTTCGTTCTGGACCTTCGTTTTCTAAGCGCCAATGTCTCGGTGTGCTTTTATATCGCTCTTTGCCACGAAGCAAACTAAGTGTCCCTGGGAACAGTCTCGATGGACTCGATTATGTTCCGCGCGTAACTCAAAGTATTTTTGAATATACTATTCCCACGGAGATGACTGTTGCGATTCTTACAAAGAACACTTGTCAAATGAGACTCGAACCTGTCTTTGAGGGAAATGTGCCGAGGATCCTTTCTTCTTCGAGACGGTCTCTGAAAATGTGCCGAAACTTGCGCAGATCCAAAGAGTAGTCTTCTCGAAAGTGCTCGACCACTTTCGACGGATATTTTGATATTTTTGACCGCCATCAAAGGACCTGGACACCGTTCTCTTAAATATCTATATTTGATAAAGGGTTTTTAGGCGGTGTATATTTTTAAAAAATATACAAGCAAGTCTACTGGATGGATATCTGTAAATATCAGTCGTTTATTTCCTAGCTATACATCTGTTCGACTCTCTCCCTCTCTTTCTCTCTCTATCTCTCCTGTATATCTCTCTGAAATCTTATGCATGCAAATAACGAAGCAATCTTGGAGGACACTGTCCGATCTTGATTGTTAAATATAAAGCGATAATTGGGCGTTAAATAGATCAATTAACTGCCACGTTGTTTTTGGTCTAAATATGTTACACACTACTGCCATTTTTTAAAAGGTAGACTTTTAGATATACAGACACTCTTGAAAAAGTTGGCACTCTTGAAAAAGTTCTTTGCTCTCTTTTTCCGTCTCGCTCTCTCTACCCCGCGAAACACGAACTGTCTCTTCTTCTCTTTGTCTGCAGTTTGGTTGCAACGCAACATAGGCGGAGCAAGTGATACAATTGGTTGAACCAGTCGAAGATCTTTTGAAGAGTGCGATGCAATAGTGCAACGTAATTGTTATCGAGGATCACGAATAAAAGCCAAATTCAGTTTTGATTTCAAGTGATATATTATAGTCGTGCTACCAATGACTAGAATTTCAAATAAATCGAATATGTACAAGTCTGAGTTATCATTATACCCATTTCATATTGGTGTACCATCCCATATAGACATTGAACATGGAATCTACATGGAGGAACATTCGAACTTAGATTAGACGTAGATTCCACGTCGAATCTACGTGTTTTGAGATCTCAAATGAGAAATCATTTGAGATCTCAAATGAGAAATCATACGAGATCTCAAATAAGTTCTCATATGAAAAATCACGTCAGTTTCATATATGAGTACTCACATGAGATTTGTTCATAGTATTGGATGCGATTTTGTTATGTCTCCTTTAGCTGAAAGTTTACACATTTTATTTCAAATCAATAATCATTTTCCTCGTTCAATTGCTGGACAAAACGAGCGAAAATTGCCTCTACGTAATTATTCAACAGTTTTCTGAGCGTTGTTTCGATAAATCTGACTTGACATAGGATTTAGTAAAGTTTCACCATGAATCGAAACGGAGCGGTATTGTTAACAATTTTGTCCGTTTCTGCAGCAATTGTGTCGACCGCGAGTGTATACTTTGGTTTAATGGGAGAAGTAGATATTAAGTCCCGATTAATGGTATCAGAAACCAATGGCAAATGCATCAAAGAAGCTATGAAGGGTTTCTTCTCAAGGGGAGCAGTACTTCGTATTGTACTCGCCGATCCGAACGTCGATGCTGCGGATTTCATTCGTTCATTCGGCTCGGAATTTGCAATTTATGTGCGCGATGACGTCAAAAATGTAGAAGGCTTCATTTCGCAACATCCTTTAATAGATCCAGAATATTACAGGTAGCTGCAGTTTATTCTCAATTATTTACAGGGATTTTTTTCGTTACAAAGTATAAATAAATTAAGTGAGAGTAAATAATAAGTAATATTTTGACGTCAAGATACGATAATGAACAGATGACAGGCCGAATAAAAAAATTAATAGAAAATGTTGGTATGTTTTTTTTCAAAAAAGAAAAAAATTTAAGTTCAACGTTGGAAGGGCAAGTTATGTAGGCTAATTCCTGTTTCTAAAACAAAATATATTTTTGTTTAAACAAGATTGTAAAAAATAGGAAATTACATATTTTAGGTACCTCGTCTTTGCAACAAACGCGTCTCAGTTACACGATGTCTTTCAACACAATCGCGCTTCAGTGACGTCTCAGTATCTTATCATAACTAATTTCAGTGGACAAGATTTGGTATCAATCCTGTTAATTAATAATTCTAATCTTATTCAGTATAACTAATACACAGTGTGGAACAAAGAAAGTGGAACAATATGCAGAATTGGACATTTTTGTAGAATCATTCAGAGGTCAAATTCCTGACCTTTCTTGTTTTGAATCAGTTTTCAATAACAATTAGGAAATTACAAAATAAGTCTCAGTACTTTAATAAACAGTATATTTCAAAAAGTATTGTAAGATTATATCCCTTAAAAGTTCCAAAAAGATTAACGGAAATTGACCTTCAAATTGGTCAATAATAATATTTTCCAGAATCATTCCAACCTGCTCTTGCAGGTTGATTTCTCCCGTTACACCATAGCCAAAAGCTATCTCTACACTGGATTCGTCGAACTCGTAGATAGAAATCGTTGCATTATTAGACGTCTGCACAAAAGTGGACAAGTTGGTAACGGTTCAATGACCCTCGAAGTGATTGCTGAGTGTTCCAAAAATGACTATCTTGTGCGAAGACTGGGGCAGCCCTTTGAAGATCTCCTGTGCTTGAATCAGGTTTGTCAGTTACGCTACATAAGGGTGTACGATGGTTTGTCGAAAGCTGAGATCCGGAAGGCAGACCTGGACATGAGTGGAATCCCTCAGTTGGCCCGCTACAGGTACGACGAGGCCTACAGAGAGAAGGATATCCTGTTCCAAGATTTTGGCACCAGAATGCTGTTCGACTTCTCGAGAATCTATGATCTAAGAGTTACGAATTTCGTCATCTACGAAGACATTACTTGGGAGGAAGCAGTGGGCCAGCTTCACAGTGGCGAGGTTGACGTCATTTATGGTGGACGAAGCAATCTCCCCTTGGAGTTGATGGAGGGTTTGAGTGTGGTCAATTATGTCAGGTCGTATTATCACTCTTTTGTAATTTCAGTTTATAATCGTTCTTCAGCGTTGAGTTTTTCGGTTCAGAACAGATTTAGGGTCTTAGAAGTCTTAGAATCTTGGAACACTGAGAAAAATAGAGGAGCAATGTTGTCTAATGAAGACAACTTCCCTAACAGATAAAATTAGCTTGGAACCATAAATGGAATTTGACTCTGGAAACCATTATGGAACCAATAGTGGAATCCACTATTCCTAGACGTGTTCCATGATTGGAAATGTATTCATGGAACCCACCTAGGAATTCCAATCATGGAACCTATCTAAGATAGATATCCATGAATGGATTTCCAATCATGGAACCCGTCTAGGAATTCCAATCATGGCACCTATCTAGGAATAGTGGATGGATACTTGACCCAATTTGTTTCCATATTGCTTTCCAGAGTCAAATTCCATTTATATCAAGCCAGTTTTTATTGTCAGGGATTCTTTTTTCAGTAAACACTTAGGACCTCAGAGGCTTAGAGACTTAGAAGTCATAGTGACTTAGAAGTTTTAATGTCTTAAAAGTTGTAGACTTAGAATACAAGCAAACTAACACTCACCAATTTGGCATTCTAGATACCAGCACCTATGCTTCATTGGACAGACAAAAAAATCAATTCTACCACTGAACAGCGTCCTGGTGCCACTCAGTTCTGATATTTGGTACTGCATATTATGCTCTTTCGGTCTCTACAACGTATTTGTGTTCTTGACTATTCAACTATATAAAATGGGCCTACTCCAAGAAAAATTAACTGTCCTCGATTCGATAAGGATTTTAATTGGCCAAAGCTCATCGCTTCCCAGAAGAACTTCTCTAAGATATGTTTCTGGCATTTGGTTGCTTTGCTCGACTGTGTTAGTCGCAATTTACACTTGCGACTTCCAAACTCACCTAATTTTGAAAAGTGCTGAGGAGAAGACCGAATCGTTGGAGACTCTTGCGGATGAAAAACGAACATTTGATGGGGCTATTTACTGGCTGACGCATTTGCGTCGATTCAACGATAGCACGATTAAAAAGATAATTAATTTGTAAGTGATTATTATCTAAAGATAATTAAATACAAGCTAGAAAAATATGATGCAAAACTAACTGAATATGAGACTTAGAAGTTAGTCCAGATTTTTTTATTTATGAGCAATTTTTGTCTGCAGATACAACCCTCTGTATTATTTCACTATTGATGACAACCTTATAAGTGAAACATATGACAATGTAATGCTGGTCGACGATATAGGTGTACGTCTTGTGATGGCCAATGATAAACTCATCCAAAAAGACCTGCGAATATATGGCGAACCAGTGATTTCGCAGCCTCTATTCTTTTATGTTAAACAGGGTCATCCCTACGAAAAGTTACTGCAAAAATTTATCACTTTGGAAAAAAGCGTGGGACTTGTGGTGAGGGAAGTTCACTTTCCTGGTTTTGAAACGGGACTCAAATGTTATTGTTTCAGAAATGTAACTGTCGAGCAGTTTCTACCTGCCGTACTTATAATTTTGATAGGGTTGTGCTTCGGCTACTTGACTTTGGTCATCGAAATTTTCGGACGAAGAATGTATCGCACTAATAATTCACAATGGAGGCAGAAATTAAATAAATAATTTATTTTTATTTGGTAAATATGAAATGAAATAAATTATATACTTATTATAATTGTAAACTAAGTGTAATATTAAATAATTAAATATTGTTTGACAACTGATTTCCAATATAGTTTATCCAATTTCTGAAATAATCCCTTCTTCGAAAGAACATAAACTCCTCTCACATAACTTCTGCATTAGAATAATTTGTTTCATTACCTAAATAGCCAAACAAACAAAAGTGTAAAACCACTTCAAACATTTGTTTCCACTGAAATCACATTCAGTCTTTAGTTTCACTCGAGTCGTCAGAATGATTGAGAACAATTGAAAAAAATGTTTCGGACACTCTTATTAGGCACCTTTATAATAATCGCGTCAGATGTATTTGCTTTTAATATAAACAATCGTGTACATGACAAAGATACGGAAAAACCAGAGTTTGTGATTTCAAATGAAAATGGAAAATGTATTCGAGAAGCTGCGGAACGCCTTTTTTCCATAGCTCCAACAGTCCAGGTGTTGTTCACTGATCGGAACATTGAAGCAGAAGATTTTATTCGATCTCTGTACTTGAAGTATAGCGTATATGTTCGGAACCAAGTATTAAACGGGACGGAAATAAACTCTGAAAGCTTGCTGATACATCCACATTATTACAGGTATTCAATCTACTTCGACTTATTTTACAGAAACAATTATTTTTACGCAATTTGCCAATATAAAAATTGTAAATTAATAAATTGTTTGGGCAAAAAAATTTTGGGAAATTGAGAAAAAGTGGAGATAAACATTTTTAATATGACAGAAATTAGCCAATTTTTCAGTAAAATTTCAGCACCAAACATTCAGTTAAATTTCTCAGATAGTTGGATAAAAATGCCTATACATTGAAAAATTTTTATAGATATATAATCTTCGCTACAAACGAGACTCAAGTATATCCAGTTTTTAATCACGATAACATGAACACCTTTTCCCAATACATCATCGTAACGAATTTTGGAGGACAACCTTTGGTAAGAATATAAGTCGCCATCTACTTTATTAATCATATAACAATATTAATAATTCCCACAAGATGCTTTTTCCAGAGAGACCTCTCAGAATTTGTAACATCCCAAAAGTATAAGTACACAGCATACATAGAAATACGTAGTGCACATGAGGCTTTAATTTGGAGTTACTCTAGAAGATTTAAGAATGAGGACATTAGCCTGAAATTAGAACTGGCAATGAACTGTACAAGAAATTCAAGAAAGTCGACCAGAAGTAACACTTTAAGTCCCTTCAAGAACTATAATTGCTCTTACGAATCATGTCACCTCAGGTTTTTAAGGGTGAGCGATGGTCTCACAACGCTGCAGTCAATAATATCTGACGAACTGACGATTAGTGTTGCAAGTTTGACGCGTCACATTGACTACAGCACACAAGATAAACAGCATACCGTCATTAAGGAAATGGGTACACGGATGTTATTCGATTTTGCGAAATTTTACAACATGAATATCACGAACGTATCAATCCACGACGAAATTGGTTGGGAAGAAGGGATTCGTCTTCTAGAAAGGGAACAGGTTGACGTAATCTACGGTGCCAGCAGTAATCCGTCTCGTAATTTGACCGAGGATCTTAGTGTTCCAAATTATCTCAGGTGAAGATGATTGTTCATCATCATTCCACGTAAAATCTCCAAAATGTATCCCAAAAATCTCCGTCTCCCAAATATCTTCGGGAGATCCACGTAGAATCCACGTGTTTGTTCTGTTAGGGATTGAATTGATGGAAATCTATCAATTCAATCTAAATGAAACTTTTTGCCATTGATACAACATTGAACTATATTTACAAATGTTTCAACCTGAAATCTTCCAAGTTCAGTTAATTTTTTCAAAATGTCACTCGGTTGCCCCTTAAAATATAAACTCCGAATACTCTACATTTCAGGTACCAACACCTCTATGTCTTAGGACAAATCAAACAGAAACTACTTCCCCTGAACAGTTTCTTTGTGTCTCTGAGTCCAGAAGTTTGGTACTGCATTGTCTGTGCCATTGGGCTATACTATTTCTTCGCTCTTGCAACCAGTAGGTTTCATAAAATGGGGATTCTGGGTGAAGAACTCCGTCCGATAGATTCAATCAGAATACTCATCGGGCAACCCACGCCACTCCCAAGGACATCTCTCCTGAAATTCATCTCTGGACTCTGGGTCATCTACGCTTTTCTGCTGACAGCTATCTACATATGCGACTTCCATACTGATCTTATAGTAGATCGTTCATCTAGAGAAGTGACCTCCCTAAAGCAACTGATTGCTTCAAATAAAAAAATCACAGGATCTTCACTGTGGCTCAAATATCTGCTGCGAATCAACGATAGCAAGATTCGACGAATAACAGAAATGTAGAGTGGGCGATTAGATAATTTTAACATTTCAGTTGAAATATCAAATTTCAAAAGCATTTGAAATTTGATATTTTATTTTTCGATGGGGTAATGTGTATTTTCTCTCACTTTCAGGTATAAACCAACAAAGAAGTTCAATGAGATAGACAGATTACTCCGCAAAGTAAATGATTCCTTTATATTGCTGGACAACGTTGGTGTTCAACTCCTGTTGAAAAACGATAACTTTGCACGAAGGAACTTGTACATTGTTGGACACGCTCTTATAACACAGCCTTTGTTTTTCTACGTGAAAAAGGGTCATCCGTATGAAAGACGTTTGCGAACATTTATTACGTGGCAGAAGTGTTTCGGGATGGTGACGAAGGAGGTGCACAGTTCGAGTTTAAAAAAGCACTTAAAAATGTATCAGTCTAATCAGATTTCTTTCGAACAAGTTTTACCTATATTGACAATATGTGCTGCAGGGCTAGTTGTAAGTTGCTTAGTGCTTATTGCTGAAATATTGGTTGCGAAGAGAAATTGTATAATCGGTTTAATAGATAAATTTTGAATCTATAAATCCGAGATTCAAAGCAGAATGTGTTTTTTAGATAGATATTAAAATCGGAGAGTCAGTACAAAGAAAATTGTGTAAATTCAGATGTTTTTAATGCTTGCTTCGATCAAAAAATATATGTATTTTATTCAATGTTTTTGAAATAAAGATTTTTTAACGAAATTGGTCCCTATAAAAAACATTCTCACGTGCGAAATTCCGGTAGGTCGTCACACTACTTTTTCACTACTAATTTTTTTTCATAGAAACTTTTCCTGAAAACTTATTGGTAATGGGTTTGCCGAGTGGTTATGCTTTCAGACTTCTTCGTCAAAGGACGAGAGTTCGAAACCCCGCTGACAATGAAGTTTTTTCAACTGATTGGTTGAAAGGTTTTTGACTATATGTCACTGTAATTTATTAAAATAATGTTTTGAATAATATAAACATGTTATATAAATATTTTTGAAATATTATGAAAATATTCTATAAATATTTTAAAAATATTTCAATAATATGTTTAAAATATTGTTAAAACACTTTTAAAAACTGTTTACAATATTTTAATAATATTTTTTAACTGTTTTAAAAATACATTTAAAATATTCTAAAAATTTTTATACATATATTATTTTAGTCGGACATCTAAATAAAATATTGTTTAATAAAGAAATAATTTTGAAATATTAAACAAATATTTCTTTAATATTTTACAAATATTAGTCACTGATAGGGCGGATTCTAAAACTATAAGAAAATATATTCTTGCAGTGTGTACACCGTTATAAATGTTATAAATGTAGTACAGGCAATGCATTCTCTTCGTGTTCGGAAACTTTGAAACTCAATAATTCGTATTTTCCTCATCCACAGCGTCATCTGTTGTCCTCGTCCGCAACCGCACCGCCAGAGCACACCCCTACTAAAAAAAAATATATGTTAGATTTAATATTAGAAATAACATTAAATTTAATATTAAATTTAATATGAAATCTCATATAC
>JABFPB010001929.1:0-22512 GCA_022817645.1 Ceratoteleas bidentatus
TGCGACGCGAAAAATGTCGCGGTCGACGCGAAAAAAGTCGCGTTTCGCGCGAAAAAAAAATCAATGAATCCGCCTTTTATCAAATTCATTGCCAAACTCGCCCGGCTCCGCTCCGCGCATTGTTCCCCGCGTGAGAAAAACGACCCCCTCCCCTCATCCTCCCTCCGCCTCGGAAAGAGACCCGCTGTGGAAGAAAGACCGCGGCAACGCGCGTCGGAAAAAAGGAGGCGCCGTGGAAACTGTAGCGCTCGTGCCGTGCACTTTCCACCGCGCCGAAGGCCAGAACGCGGGCGGCGAGGGAAGAGGGGAGGGGGAGTAAGAGGGAGAGAGGGAGCCGCGCGGTCAGCCTGCGTAAACACAGCGGGCCATTTATTTCCGACGCGAGCGAAACACAACAAAACGGCCGCGCCGAAAGCGAAGCAAAACAAAAAAACAGCTGTTCCTCGCGGAACAACAACGCGCGGTTCGCGCGCGCGCAATTCCGCAGTATTGCGTGTTCCGACACGCACACCACCCGCGCGACATCCGGACCCTTGACAGCCGTCAAGTGGCTGCCGTTTTGGGCAAGGAAACGCGCGGTTCGACGGTTTTCGGGAGGGGGAAGGGAGGGGAGGGGAGGGGAGGGGGTGGCATCGCCCGAGTCAAAAAACTTGGCGATTTGTTTGTGGTTGAGCAGTTCTGATTGTCGTTAAACGAATTCAGACTCACGGAAAGAACATTGGTCTCGGTATATATAAACACCCATACATGGAGAGATGCAAAATACATAACATTCGCACACAGTCATCCAATCACGCACATGATACACACACACACAAGTACGCATGTACACGCACACTCACCTACACATTCACCAACACACGATATAGTACATCCACATACATACGACACCCAAAACACTCGATGATTACACATACACGCACAGCCATACAAACTGGTGGGAGTGTAAAACACGCGAATCGCACAGATACGCAATAATCTAGTAACACGTACATAAGCGCGTGCACTTACACGCGCGCATCGACGTGTGCGCGCGGCGACGAAATCGGTGTTGACAGGAGGCTGGC
The DNA here is from genome assembly GCA_022817645.1 of Ceratoteleas bidentatus. Classification (NCBI taxonomy): domain Eukaryota; kingdom Metazoa; phylum Arthropoda; class Insecta; order Hymenoptera; family Scelionidae; genus Ceratoteleas; species Ceratoteleas bidentatus. The sequence continues at coordinate 1,068 of JABFPB010001929.1, forward strand.
GTTGGTCACAACAAAGGACGTCGTCGGTCGAAGACAGCGGGGCCCGCGGAGCCTCGACTCGGGCATATTATTGTCGCGCGGCACGGGGCGTCGCGGCCCGGAGGGGGCGGGGGAGGAGAGGAGGACGGGGGCTCAAGCGCGCGGTACCACCGCCGAATTCATTGTGCGAGCCTGCCGAGCCGTCGCCTACTGCGTCGTCATTACGCCAGGCTGCCCGCGACCAACTGACGACGGCAGCGGAGCCAACTCGCCTCGCAACACTCACGCCAGGGCCGTACGCGCCGCGAGGGTTCGCGAGCGCGACGCCAGGGGGCGCGGCGACAGCGCGAAAATAGAAGGAGTGGAGAGTGCGGGCGCGATTACACTATTTCGGGCAAGATTCGAGGGAGATTAGTGGGATTGGGAGTGAGGGGTGTTTGCTGGGTTTTGGTTCGGATTTGAGTTGTTTTGTGGTGATGGTATTTATGGGTGGATGTGAGTGCAGTCTAGGAAGTGGAGGATCGATGCAAATTAAAAAGCTCGTAAAATGGATATTTTGGGTAGAAGTGTATGAGTTGTATCAAATTGAGTTGGTTTACCCAGTGAAGATTCATTCCCCAAGGTCACCTTTAAGTCAAGTCAGAGGAACCCCAGTCACTATAAGCTGACTGAGGAAAGTGTGTGAGAAATGTATTGTTGATTTGTATTAGATATATTAGACATGTATTGGATCTGTGAATATTTGTTGATTAATTAGAAAAGTGAACAAAAAGTAATTCTCTCTATTTTAGTGATTAGAGAAGAGATGGAGTATGCAGTCTGTCTTAATCGCATGCGCAACGTTATAAAAATACAAAAATATCTTATTTCCTAAGTTTTTGACTATCTGACAAGTGTTTGGCGCAACTAAAGGAATTTTTTGCGATTTTATAAACACATTTTCGGTCGCATGGACGTAAGGCGGAACAGTACTTTTTGTCCGATATGTTACCACAACGTTAGTAAACAGTTGGTAATTGAAATCTTTTAAAAAGCATGACGATACTTGAGGTATAAGTATCGTCATTTGCAAAATAATCAGAACGTCCCGTTATAATGGGACGTTATGATCATTTTGCAAACAGCCTCTTCGACTGCTTTGACGTAGTAGAACTCAGCTACAAAAGAGTTCGGGACCTCTTCGCCCGCTAATTCATGATCGAGGAACAACTTTTTTCGAAAGTTCTCATTCGTTTCATAAGAATGGGCTAACATTATTATAACCAACATGTAACAAATAATCTGGAATAAACGTTACATAAAATAAAATAGTATATAGTCTCATTTTTACTACAACTTCACAAAGTAGGTCCAATTACGTGGAACTTCTAGAATCGTAAATGAAAGTATAACATTTTGAAAAACATTTTTAACACTATGTTTTGGATGTCTTTAACTGCTTTTTATTGTTTTAATGATATTTTCAATTCAGATAAAAAAAACTCTGCAAAACATGTTTGATTAGCTCATAGAGCTATTGCGGAGATTTAGAATAAAAACCTGAAAAGGTAATTTCGTTTAAACGACCACTGAAAAATATGAAATTTGATTTCAACTGCAATTTTTTTAATTTTAACAGTACATAACGGTTTGAAATAACTGGGTTGGGAAATCACTTCGAGGAGAATTGTTGAGTTGCGGTCATTGTTCCGATATGAGAAACCAAACAACACGTCTTACAATATATATAAATGAATCCATAATGATTTCAAGCGGGCAACGTATAGATCTTATCATCTTACAGAAAATAAGAAACAAATCGTATTCTAAAAAGATTCTCAATGTCACGTAGAAATACTATACTTGAAAAATTTTCAAATCTGAAAAAAAAACTCTAAGCTTTAAACGATTTTTAGAATGTATGCCAATAATCTGATACATTTTAACATTTTTTGAAAAAACTCAGTTTTGTTAAAACTTCTCATAAATGTTATCTTTGTGATATCATTTTTAGAAATATTATCTTTATGAGAGCAAAAGATAACATTTATTCTTAATTCCTAAAAATTGCTTCATCTCATCCAAAAATTCTGAAAAATGAATGTTTCTGGAAAATTCTCCTACCACCTTCCCTCATATCTAACATCCGCAATCTCCATTGTCTTACATCAATCTACAAGTTTCTCTCGGACTTTTTCTTTCTTTTTCTTTTATTTTACATAATATTGGTTTCGAAAGTTTGCGAAAACAGTTTCGGCGGTGGCGGAACGTCGAAAGTCGCCGAGTGACAGTTGATACGAAAATAGGTGACCTTTGGGCGGTCTCCGAGTCCAATTTCAAAGTCAAGTGTCGCATCGATCGGCCGATCGCGATGAACCCGCGACGGTGCGACTCGGCGCGATTCGCACGGGGGCTGCGAGTTCCACTGGAGGCGACGCTCTCATCGACCCCGGGCTCTCCGTGCCTATGCTGCGACTCTGCGATGGTCTCTGCGCACGCAACTCCCCGTGTCGTCCATTTCTTGTCTATTTTTTGTGATCGTTGCTGTAAACAAAGGAAACGGCCGAGCTGCCCCGAGACGCTTTCCGATCGTCCCGTTTTTCGATTCGTTTTTACTATTCTTTGATTAGAGACTTTTTACAAAAACCAACCTATTTATAAATGACGTTAGTTGCAATATTTGTATTGTTAGTATCAGGAAAACATCTATATATACATAAGTAGGATATTGTGTATAAAAATGCCATTTCTGAATAAATGGAGGTGAAAGTTCAACTGGAATTGAATAAAACAGAATTCGTTAACATTTTAAGTCTTTTCTTTCACAACAATACCCTAAAATTACTTTACATAAACACTCAGTCTGACTCTATAGTATAAGTATTTTCAAAATATTATTTCGCATTGAAAATAATAAATGGCGCAAAGAAATTTTTTCGTCGAAAAAAAGAAATAATTCGTCGAAAGAGTGACTATCCCGATAGATACGTTACTGGGCATCGCTGTCAAGAAAATGAAAACAATAATCAGCTGATTCGCGATAGGGAATGACCAGGTATGAGACATCAGTTGGGAGCAGGCGAGCGCGCGACGAGACCGCCGAGTGCTGAAAAGCGGGACTCCGAGGCGAGTCAGTTTCACGCCGCAAGTCAGTCCAGGCGCGCGTTTCATTGTCACGATTCAAAGTCACGTTAGAGTGAGTGGCGGAGGTGTATGAAAACGTTACGTCATTGGCGGTCATGCGCGTCTATTGCACCGTCAGAGATGCCAACTATGTGTAAATGATATCGAACTGCGGACGCGGGGGGACACTTCCACTGTTTCTTCATTCTCGGTCGGTTAATTGCGAGTACATTAGATCTTAATTTCTGATCAGATGGATTCGACAAATTGAATTTTCTTTAAACAAATTTTACTTTTGCCAAAAGATAATTGTAAGAACAAATTAATATTTTATTTAATTTAAGAACAAAATTTTCTATTTCCCGCAAAAATCTTCAGTTTGTAAACTGGAATTAAAACCTTAATAAATTGAATAATTAATTGATAAGTGTATATTTTATTTTTATAATTTCAACTACATTCACAGTTAATAATATGAAAGTGGAAATTAATGAAAGAAATTTGAATGATAATAAAGTATTTATTTGCAATTTGAAATTTAATATTTAATTTAATATTTAATTTAATATTTCATTCATAAATAAAGTTTCATTAAAAAACAATTTACGTACCAACGGACTTCCTTTTCCTTTAGACATTTTCAAACGTTTAAGGCATTTGCAAAGGTCTAAATGCCGAGTAATTTGGGCTTATGCAATTCTAAAGAGGAGCGTTTACTTCTCTAATGTCCCATTTATTTCCAGTACTACTTTGTTCTTCTGTATCTTACAATTATCACTGAAACGATAATCGAATAAATTAATACTGTATATAGAACATTACAATACACAAAACTACATGTTACGAAATCGCAAAAGATATTCAGCTAATTTTCTCTGACACTTCAATGCAACATTTTCAGATTTACGACATGTTTTCCGATACGAAAGCGCTGACTTTTGCCAAGGAAAAGCTCGTCACAAATCATTTTGATTAAATCATGAGCTTTGTAAGAAAGTAATTGCAACAGTTAACAATAAGTTAGTACTGAGTCGAGGAAAGTGTACCAAGATGAAGATATGGATTTGTCTCTTTCTTTTCACAATTGTGGACGTTGAAGGAAAGTTGAACATTTTGTTTATAATCGTCGATGATTTGAGGCCTGCTATGGGTTGTTATGGTGATGCGAATGCCCATACTCCTAACATTGACCGTTTTGCAAAGAAAAGTATTATGTTCACACAGGCATTTGCTCAGGTACTGAAATTATTCTTTTTAAATGAAATTACATTAAAGAGGTCCGATAGCTAGACATTTTAATTCATTTTAATGTTTGTATTTTATAAAAATGTTTGAAATAGGACATTAACAATTTGGCTCCTATAATAATGGGTTTCCATTTAGCAAACTAAATTTGCTTTAAATTAAGATTCTGGAGTTTTTAATTACAAACAATGCTACAAAAATGTCAAAGACCTTAGTGAAAGTAGGAATATATTGAGCATATAGGAAACATACATCCCCAATATATTCCGAATATATTCTCGATATATTCCTAATATATTCCCAATGTATTCCCAATGATAACATTTTAAAAATAAAAAAAAATCCTGAGCATTCCACTGATATATTTGGAATATTCTCAGAATTAATTCAGAATATTTAGTGTTTTTACGAAATTGACATTTCCCATCTAACTAAGGAACCTCCTTAAAACAACGAGTTGGACGAGAAAAACTGATTAAAAAATTGTCCATGAACTAGCAATCTCTCTGCGCTCCAAGTCGCAACTCCCTTTTGACGGCGCGCAGACCAGATACGTTGCATCTCTACGACTTTTACAGTTACTGGAGGGATGTCGCTGGCAATTTCTCGACGATCCCAGAGTACCTGAAGAATCTGGGATACGTCACGCAGTCTGTAGGGAAAATTTTTCATCCGGGTGGGTAATGCAACGTGACGTCTTTTTCGATCGATTACACAAGCTGAAAACTAATTAAAAATGTTTTGCAAGCAGGAGTGAGTTCCAACGGATCAGACGACAGTCCGTATTCGTGGACCGAAAAGCCGTTTCATCCATTCACAAATAGCTACAAAAATGCAGCGGTGTGTCCTGAAAAGAATTCGACGAACTTGGGTCGCAATTTGGTACAGACGTAAAATTAACTGCATCGATTTCAACTCAAATGCAATGTAATGGCAATGCTAATTAAGTATCGATTTCGCAGATTTGCCCTGTTCGCGTGGCTTTAATGCCAAATAAAACGCTGCCCGATTTGGAAACGGTGAACGAAGCCAAAAGGTTTCTGAAAAAGCACAGAAATGACGACACGCCATTCTTTTTGGCTGTCGGTTTTCAGAAACCGCACGTTCCTTTGAAATTCCCGAGGAAATACTTAAGTAAACGATTTTGAATTATTTCCATGCAAAAATTCTAATTTTCGTTTGGATCCAGAAATGCTCATCTCTCATTGCAGAGTTTCATCCTCTGAACAAGTTCAAAATGACGAACTATTCGTGGCCGAAGCATATAAACAGCGTCGCTTACAATCCCTGGAACGACATCCGCAAAAGGGAAGACGTGAGGTTGTTGAACTTAACTTTTCCCTGGCAAAAGATACCAGGTTTGCGATTTACAATGCAGTTTGATGTATCAAATTGTATCGGTGCATTTGCACTGATGACATTTGTCGTTGTAAGTTGTGTAATCTCTTTTGTAAATATTGTATTGTCGCAATTTATTCTAGTGCGCTTCGCCAAAAAAATCGTCCAATCATACTACGCGGCTGTGACGTACATAGACGACTTGATCGGTCGACTTTTGAAGCAGTTGTCCAATTTAAATCTCGCAGAGAGTACAGCGGTAATTATAACGTCCGATCATGGTAATTGCCCATATCTCATTACATCGCTCACGCGACTTGTCATTAACCAATTGGAACTTACAGTTTCCGTTATTTTTTGTTACTAATTGTTGATTAAGAGATTAAAATGTCTTAGACTTTCCGGTTGAACAGCTTTATAGCGAATTTACTTTTTTTAGAATAAAACATTATAAAAAAGTTTATATCAAAAATATATAAGTTTTTGTAATTCATCCCGATTGTACTAATACCACATTCTAATCTGAAAGTCCCAATGCAAATCTTCAACAAATACAAACATAATATCATTCAACTTTATTATTTCCCCAGGTTGGTCTCTCGGTGAACACGCAGTATGGGCCAAGTACAGCAACTTCGACGTGGCACTACGGATTCCCCTACTTATCTCCATTCCAGGTTTAACCCAAGACATTTCCCAAACCCCATTTTCATCCAAATCATCCCACCATTCAACACCCAATGCTTCGAATCACGACTTTTCATACAGAGCTGATATACTCAACGATGAATCCCGATGTCCGAAGAAAAACTCGGTCGACGAAGTGGTCGAACTGATCGACTTGTTCCCAACCATAGCTGAACTCGCTGGCAGACCAATCCCAGTCTGTCCTGCTGACGACAACTTCTTCCTGGAATACATCACCGATAACGCTCCGAATCCTTGCAGTGAAGGCCTGAGTCTGATGCCTCTGATAAGGTCAACGTTGACTTGTCGAGTACGCAATAGAGCTTCCCTAACTTCCTTACCGAGAGGCGAAGATGACCTAGAAAATTGTTAAACAATTAGATCACGTTTTTTATTTCGTTAGCAATCATGTCAGCCTAATGCAGTTTGTCACTGCTTTTCACGTTGCCCAAATTAAGTTACCTTCGAGAACTGAAAGATTACCTTCTCTTGCAGAGATCCACGTGGAAAAGTCTGGCGTTCAGTCAGTATCCTCGACCAGGAACCGAGCCCTCCATTCGTCCAAACAGCGACGAGCCTCGACTCAAGGATATTAACATAATGGGCTACACTTTGCGAACGAAGTCGTTTCGTTATGTCGCATGGGTTCGCTTCGACAACGAGTTCCTGGAAGCGGATTGGGAGCAAATCGTCGCCGAGGAATTGTATGATCACCAGGTCGACCCTCGGGAGAATCTGAACGTGATCGATCAGCAGCGGTACTCGAAAGACCGACAATTGTTGAAAAAAATCCTTCGAAACGGCTGGCGATCGAAATTGTGAAATTGGAGAAATTGTTTGAGAATTGTATGAGATTTTTTAATAAAAAATCAGGGTGTCCAGCAGACCTTGAAACCTTGAAAACCAGGAAAAAGCCTCGAATTTGACAAACCTTGAAAAAACCTGGAAATTCCTTGAATTTTAGGCTAGAACTTTAATTTTAATCGTGGGAAATCCATTGAGAAAGATAGGTTATTTCGACTGCAAGTTTTACGAATTAATAATTCGTAAGATGAATAATAAGAAAAGAAGGAATAAAATCAGAATGTTGATAATAAATCTTTGTTTATTTCCGTTTCAATTTAAGTAAAACAATTTACTCCACCATACCCAAACGTGGTATATTCAAATCTTCTTTACATTCCCGCGGTTATGAAATTAGAAAATTTGGGCCTAGGCGCATTCGTTTTTCGATCGCACCATCAATACAGTCGCGCCTTCTTCCGCGGTAACTTAAATACGGACTCCACAGTTGTAATTTGCACACAAACGTTGTAACTCGAACATTTATATCGTGTACGCGACGTAGCTAGACATATCGAAAGCTTATCCAAAAATACTATACAGTCATGAACAGCGCTGTATTGGTACGAGTTCTGGGTTCGTCGACGATATTCAATATACAGGTTTTTAAACTACCAAACGAGAAACAAAAGTCAACATTTAGTGGGCGATTAAGTAAGCTCGTACGCATCGAGTTTCGCCAGTTCGTTACACTGGATATGCTATAGTTCCTTTTGCTAATAACTACGTGCATACAAATTTGCGCTACGGTAAATCGACGTCGCGAACAAATCGAAGAATCAGGATACAAAGCTAAGACAAACGATCACGAGCCTGTTAACAGCGACGTATAAGTGAAATCTCGGCTGCCGATCCACGCGACGATTAAACCTATAATACTTCGGTGTCGATCCGCTCTCGCTGCTTGAATCACCAGATTAATAAATAAGACTATAACGACGTATAAAAAAACTAACGGTACAAAAGTGGCGAATTAAATAGAGGGAACGGATTTCGAGGGAACCCAAGCACTCTATTCTTCCTGGCGTTTGTCTCGCAACAACGAGGCGACTGTGTTCCTTTCTTGAGGAACGATCTGAAAATGCAAACCAACGTTTAGTAAAATCAGTGCCGAGATTTTAAAATGAGATTTACATAGAGATGAGGGAGTAAAGCGGAAGAAAAAAGAGAAACATAATTTTTATTTGGTATTGGTCTGGCGATAAAACAATAAAAAATTCTTCGTTTAAGGTGTAGAAAAATAAATTACAAAGAAAAGCGAATTAAAATGAAGCAATCAAAGCAAGGTGCAACTGCCTAGCGAGTATGATGATGCGTGTGTGGACTCCTGTGTAAATGAATGTTTCGATTATTCCTAAATGGAGAAAACTGTAAACGACTGAGTCGTTTGAAGCACACGACGAATTTTCGTGTGCTTCAATAAAACGACGCAGAATTGGACAATCACCTCAATAATGTCGTCATCGTTGGTTGCTTTGGATGCAGCCGTGGAAGGAGGCCCTCGGTTGGCCACATTCGAAGCCATTTGATAGGAAGGCCCAGCGTTCGTGCTCTTTGGAACACGATTGCCGTGTGCTTGCGCGTATTGCAACTGGTTGAGGTACGCCCTCTGTTGTGCCGTTTGATTTTGTAAGCCAAAACCCTGTAAGAAGGAAAGTAATGCATTATGTCGGTTTCTAGAGAATGAACATAAAAGTTAAGTTCTAAAATGAAATAAATCCAAAGAGAATCTGACGAAACTAGGGTTGATATGATTTAAACTTTTTGTCATTTAATTTTTATTAATTTTAATTTTAACTAAGTTTAAATCAAACAAGTTTATGGAAAATTGGAAATTATATGTATGTATGTATGTATATATAGTAATGTATTTTGATAAAATGTTGATATCACATATTTCGAATTCTAAGAAGTAAATATCAAAGAAAAATTCTGTAGACAAAAAGAGTCTTAACAAGGTTGCCTGAATATGAATTATTACTTAAATAATACTTATTTACTAGAAATACATTAATAAAACTTTATCGGTAATTTCCATTTCAAACTTACTCCGCCCGTGGATGTTTGAGGCCTATTCAGCATGCCCTGCATTTGATACTGAGCCATCGGATTTTTCATGTAGGACGCTTTTTCCACTATCTTGTAGAAATTATTCATATTTATATTATGCAAATTGTTCATGGCGAGGTTAGCCTTCATTTGGATCTGCTGAGGAGTAGCCGTGGGGTACTGAAAATCAAAGCGACCATTACGTTAGCAAACTGGGCAAACCAGAACCACTAACTTGACAATGGAAAGTGAACTTACATCTGCCGTCAACATTTGATGGATTTGCTTGTAATCCGTATCCATCATGTCCATTTGAGGATAGAATGGAACACCCTCTTGATTATTGAAGTTCAAGAAGTCCATATTTATGGCTGGTTTGCCCTTCTTTTCTTGTTCGAATTCCTGCCACGCTTGTTGACGTTCCTCGTCGTTCAGCTCTTCCTCCTCCTAAAACCAGAATATGAAAATGAATTTGTTTTCACTTAAAACGATTGTCTGAACAATTTTATTATGGTGAAATGCGGGATTTCTCCTTGCCTTATTTTCCAACAATGAATCGTGCTCCAAATACGTTTTCACTGCTTTTGGATACTTCAAAAATATCTCAGCCAGCAGTCTGTCCTTGGGACAGTTGAGTGTATTTTCTTCGGATGGTTCTTCGGGCTCGAAGGAGTACAATTCGGATAAATTGTGACCGCTGTAGTGTCTCTCGATCTGTTGTTCGTCAACCACACGACACGCCAAAGACAATTTCGCAACTTGACGCTTGTAGATTTTCTCCTCCATCGTTCCCATTGCCAGGAAACGATAAATGTAACATGGTTTCTTTTGGCCGAATCTGAAAGCAGATTCAATGTTGATTAAATTTCATATATATCATAAGACGTTAACAGAGATGTATTTATTTTGCATTTAATTTATTTCATGATATTTCGGATCACTTACCGGTAAATTCTAAATATACTTTGTACATCATGAGATGGGTTCCAGCTGGCATCGAAGATGACCACTCGATTAGCAGCAGTTAAATTGATACCCAAACCGCCAGCTCTTGTGGAAATCAAGAACAGCCTGGCTCGTGTGTTGGTCTCTCTGTTAAATATTTTACACCATTGCGTTCGGTTTTCCGCGGAAGTCGAGCCATCCAGTCGGAAGTAATCTAAACCCATAGACCAACTGCCAGTGTGCTTATCCAAAGTCTCGAGTTCTTCATTTTGTTGCGTTGCGTCATCGATCTTTGAGAGAAACTCTTCAATGAGAGTCAGAGAATACAGCGATTGGGAAAAAACGAGCCTGAAAATAAGTGAATTTTAGTTTATGTGAAATAATGTAACAGTTTATGTCCATTTCAATTGTATGAGAACTGAAACTAAAATTCTTACAGTTTGTCACCGATTTGCTCGCACTCTTTGAGAATTGCAAACAGAAGTTGCAGCTTTACAGACATTCTTATGTCCTCATAATGCTCCTCCTGAACGAACTGCTCCCACCATTCGGGTTCTTGACTCTCCTGAGGTTCAGGTTCTACATCAGAAGCTGAAAGAAATTAGGAGATCGTTAGATTCAAATGGAAGTTAAAACTATTACTACATTATAGTATCAATAATAATTTTAACATCAACGTTATTGTAAGAATAGGCATATTTTTACGTAACACTAAGATACAATTATTACTTCTATAATACATAATAGGATAAGTACCGTTAGCATTGGCACGAGTGACACGTTTAGCCGGAGCAGCATCATCGGAATCACCGGACTTATCACTTTTTGACGAGCCGCTACTTTTACTCGAACTGTCGCTGTCACTTCCATCGTCGATGAAATCTTTCAACGAACCTTCAGATTCGTCAAGAATCTGTTTTTCCTTCGCCTTTTCTTCTCGTTCCGCATTGTAACGCATCACCAGCGGATGCGTCCATATTCGCTGGAGAGCTTGGAAATCAGCAAACAGCGATCCCCCTTGGGTTTTAGACTTTCTGTAAATTTTAAATATAATTAATTAATTAAACAATATCAACTTCCTAAAAAACATAGGCCGATTATATTTATTTAATTTATGGTTTATCAGGGTTACTTTTCAAAAATTATATGGAATTCCTGAAATTTTGTGTACATTTGATTAACAAGTGTTACATAAAACTTATTCAAACATTCCAACAAAATTCAATGAAAATAAGCCATGCTTTCTATTTTATGGATTCAATTTTCGGTTAATGCAATTTTTTTCTCTCAATTTAAAAGTTATCTGAACTGAAAAAATAGAAAAATTCCTTGACATTTTTCAGTCAATCCCTATCCTAGTCTAATTACCTAGAATAGTTGTCAAGATAGTGTTGGTACAACTTTTTCTGCACATCAGTGAGATGCACAAATATAACATATTCCTGCTTCGGGGGCAAAAAGGGTGTGAGCACGGAATAGTCGAATCGCTGGACACTGCCTTCCAACATTTTGTGCAAAACGTGGGCGCGTTTTTTCATCAGTTTCACGTCATAAGCAGTCGAGTCTTCGTACTGGCCGTTCGAGATCGGGTGCACAAATCGGTTACTGAATTCCTTTTTCGTACCAAGGAGATTCGGTTTCACGAATTGTACCATGCAATGGTCTGCAAAACGACAAAATATTCACATCAATTATTTCCCTGACGATAAAAAGTGCTTCGTTTTACTTAACAACCTGAAACTTACACTCGATTAGGTTGTTTTGCAACGGGGTTCCAGTGAGAACAATTCTCCTGGACGTTTTGATTTTCTTCATAGCTTTGCTCAAAGCGGTGTCCTCGTTTTTCAACAAATGTCCCTCATCGCAAACAACCACATCGGGACCCGGATCGACCAAACAAGCCACCAAAGATTCCCTCATGCTTTTCCGCATATTCTTTCCCGCTGACGACAGATTACGAAACATTTCGTAGCCTATAATCAATACCCCTCCACTTTTCTGCCAGTGTTCCAGCATCCACTTTCGTTCGTGGTTCTTTTTCATTCTAAAATGGGCAGATAAACAGGAGTTAACATTGCATATAGATAATTTCATTTGAGGACGTTCCTTAGCTATATGAAATATATGCCAATTAGAATTAAGACTCTTACTTGGTCAGTTCAAATATTTCTATGTCTTCTCCATCCTTAGCATTTTTAAGCCACATCTGGAACTCATTCTTCCAGTTGAGTACAGTGCTGAGCGGACAAACGATCATAATCGTTTTCACACCTGTTTCTTCATACGTCAGCAAAGTGTGCGCCAAAGTGACCACTTGGAACGTTTTACCCAGACCCATGCAATGGGCAATTATACACCCAGAGCCTTTGGTGGTTTTGGTCCGTTCGAGGGATTCGAAGCAGGCATCCCACATGAACTTGATACCTTTGGCCTGATGGGGCTTCAGCTTTTTGACGAGCTCGTCGTCCACTCGGATGATCTCTTCTTTTGTTTCCTCGTCAAAGTCTAAGATAAGCTTGTCTACTTTCGCCTCACCAGCCAATCGGGTTTCATACATTTCATTGTACTACAAACGAAAATAAGTATTTTATTTTATTTTATTTTAGTAGTGTTTCAATTTCGTTTTATTTCAGTAAAGCTTTTTAATTGCATTTTATTATAGTAAAGTTTTTCAATTTTTCTAGTCTGATAGCTAAAATTAAAAAGAAAAAGTACCAATTTCTGCCTCTCAGCGATTCGCCTCAGCCTTTCCTCCTCTTCCACAGCAGCTAACTTAGTGTCATCTGTGACTTGTTTGTCTTTGATGACTTTTCGGATGTTCTTTCGACCTTTTCCAGGAGTTCCCTGGGAGTTCATGGTTTCCTCGTCACTGGAGTTAGAATCAGAGGCTACTTTCTTAATTCGTTTCCTTTTCACTTTAGGTCTGAAAGATAAGCATGAAGAAAACATTTTTCAGTGGTAATCATTGAGTGTCATGAGTTAAAAATTCAAGTATCAAAGTGAGTGACATTGTACCTGGCTTCTGACGAACTAGAATCAGAAGATTTGGAACGTTTCTTTGATCTGCTCTTGTCGTTCTTCTTGTCATTCTTCTTTTTGTCGTCCTTTTTGCTGACCACCTCAACAGAAGAACTAGAGCTTTCATCGTCACTGATTAACTTGGCATCGGAATCCGAATCAAGAACTCGTCTCTGACGAGAATGCTTCTTTTTCGGCTTACTCGGTGTACTCTCTTCTTCTTCTTCAGAATCCGATCTGAAAGAGAATTACAAGTTTAAGGTTGTACTGAAAATAAGTTCAACATTCAAGAATGAACTTTAAATTGATATCAAAATGTACTGCAGAAATCTACTTTTGGTTTGCAAAGTTATTTGTGTGATAATTAATGTAGAAGTTGATACTTTTAATCTGGAAGTGTTAGGAAAACTGATATTTTGAAATTTGTTATAAACATCTTTTACCACCAAATAATACTTTTAATATTTAAATAAAATAATTAAAAGATTAAAATTAGCAAGAAAATGGAAAATATAACTGACATTATTATCATATCAATATTAATTTAAATATCATGTATCTTTTCCCGAAACATGACTGGATCAAGAATTAAAACAAATTTGCAATTAATACCTACAACTAGATAGAGCTACCTAAATACAGGTCGCAAAAAATAAATACAATTACATTTTCAGTCACCAATACTAACCCATTATTTTTTTCTAACTTGGTTTTTTCAAGTTTCTTCTTAATGCCTTTCACTATCTTGTCTTCATCTTCACTGCTATCTATAATTTTGCCTCTTAATAATTTGTCGTTTTTCCACTTACTCTTCTCTTTTTTCTTTCGTTTTTCTTCCTGTAAAAATAACATCACATTTTTAAATATTCTCCAAATCATTCCTTCAGCAATACAAATTAAGAAATTATACTCACAGAATCACTTTCATCTGAATCTGAGCTTTTGGCTTCCTTTTTGACTTTACTAGTCTCCTTTTTCTTGGTTTTCTTTTTATCTTTCGGATTGGAATCCTCAGACAAATTTACGTGATCTGCAATTGAACACATTTATTTACACTTAAAAAATTTTAATATAATACATTTAATGATTAACAATAAATGTACAATAAAATATACCAATATTAAAAAAAACATTAACAAACTAATACAGAAAATATATAAAATAAACAAAATTAATGAAATTTATAATATAAAATTAATAAAATAAATAATGAAAACCAAAACAAAACAATTAAAAAACTTGCCCATATCATCATCGTCATCTTCATCTAGCAATTTCTTCTTCGCATCCTCATTTGCCATTCCCATAAGCTCATCCTTCGAGAAGATTTTGTCCTCAACTGGCGGTTTCGATACAGAAGTGCTCGCACTCGAATCACTGTCCGGCGCATCCGTAGATCCGTCTTTCACCTTTTTCATATGGTGCAACAAATCCTCCCTCTCATCCTGCTTCTGCTTCCTCTTTGCACTTCTGGTCAACATTTCCGAATCCGAATTATCCGAACTAGACTGATTGCCTTTGCTCTTTTTCCTTTTTTCCAAATTATCTAACGACAAGAGGCTGTCAAAAACGCAAAAAATTAATGACAATCCAACAAAAGGACTGATTTTAAGAAAAGAAAAAAAAATCCTGTAATGTGTGTTTCAGTGTTTAAATGGAAAATGTTGGGTTTTTACCTCAATGACTTGTTATCAGGAACACAAAGTGTATTCCCGAAAAAAGAGAAATCACATAGGTGTCGAGCGTTCCACTGAGACTTATTTTTAGGATTAGTGAAGAACACAATGATGTATACAAACTTGCTTAGAGTAGTTTTCTCGTGATAAGCATTACATGTTTTGCAAATGATGACACGGTGACAAACGAAGGTGTACCTTCATTTGTTCGGAGAAAAAAGGCAAACTGTGTGAGGCTTTGGTTAGAAGAAAAAATGACATGTCATGTCAAACTCAAATGATTTATTAAGCTTTGGTTAATCACAGAATCGACAACAAATCAAACAAAATTAAGCACAAAAAGAAAATAACAACGTGATAGCGATTTGTAATCAATTGCAAAAATTCTCGATTTAATGCAATTTCAAACCATCCCAATTCAAATTTTTCAAGATCACGTTGTGAATATGGGATGACCTAACTGAAAGTTTTTTATTTGGATTTATTATTTATTTTACAAACATCTACTTAGAAAGTTGAAAATAAAAGAATCTGTGCAGTTGATTGAACATAATTCAACAATTCCGATGCTTCAATGCAGATGAAATGCAGATTAAAAACTATAAAATAGAATGGTGTTCAATTAGAAAAGCATTTTCATGATATTTTCAGCATTTGTGTAGATAAACTTCAGTTTCAGTACAACAAGGAGCATATAAAAATATCCATTTTGTAACGCAATCTTACTTTCTTTCGACCATAAACATTCCATAATAAACAACATATAATAGGAAAATGAGATCAAATCCCTTAAAAAACAAGTGGTATAGCATACCAAATCACAATGATTACGTTATTGTTCAACAACAAGAAGTTATTGTTCAATAACTATATCTATAATATCTATATATTATGATCCAAATAAAAATAATAACTAATATCAAATAGAAAATACCCTGCCAATCTTGGCGTCATAACACACGCAACTTTTTTTTACTTCTGAGAATGAATGAGTTTCTGTACCTTTTAAAAGCTTTACGATCGACTCGCTTCTTTGACTCTTCCAAGGCTTTCAAATGTTTCGCCTTAAGCGACTTTTTCGCGAGCCTTTGAACAACCACCCTGCATGGTACCCGCAATTTGCTATCCGCCAAGTAAAACGGATTATTTTTCAGCCTGAGCTTTCTGGTCTTGCTCATCGACAGCCTTTTACTACTCAGTTTGCTGCTAGGCGGCGTGGCAGGCGTGTTGGTGGTGCTACTGTCGCTGTGCTCCGAGTCACTGGAAGAACTGCTATCTTTCGTCATTTCGTTCTTCGCCTTTTCGTCCTCCTCCGACAAGACCTCCTCTTCCGTTTTCTGCTTCTTCGATGGCCTCTCGTCATTCGCATTACTCTCATCCTCCGACTCTTTCTCCTCAGACCCCTCTTCCTCCGACACCGAGATTTTTCGCTTTCGCGCAGAATTTCCACTTTCCACAATTTCCTCCTTCTCGCTTTCGCTGCTATCCTTTTTATCCTTCTTCGTGGAATTGTCCTCTTCGTCTTTATCTTCGTCTTTATCTTCGTCTTTATCGTCTTTATCTTCGTCTTTATCTTTGTCCTTA
Organism: Ceratoteleas bidentatus; assembly: GCA_022817645.1. NCBI lineage: Eukaryota > Metazoa > Arthropoda > Insecta > Hymenoptera > Scelionidae > Ceratoteleas > Ceratoteleas bidentatus. Next base: position 17,534 of record JABFPB010001929.1, read on the forward strand.
TCGACCTCCGATTCATTTGAATGATCATTTGAATGATCCAGCAACTGTGAGGTATCATCATCGCTCGCACTACTGGATTCCTCTACCAATGTTTTCTTTGCCTCAATCTCCTTCTCGTCAAGCAACTCATCGATATTCTTCTTACATCTGTTCTTCGTAGGCGACGAGGTGACTTCGCTGGATGAGTCTACTAAGGATTTCCGGCTCTTGGTCTCCTTTTCGGAATGGGAGAATTCCTCGTCTAACATCTGGCTCACTTCCGGCTCGAGCGCCGTCGTCTCGTCTTTGTCACCATTGCACTCGTCCAAGTCCCGGGGTGCATCCGTCGTAGTCGCCTCGCTAGCCTCCTCCTCCGAATTCTTATCCGCGGAATCGCCTCCCTGCGACTTATCGACCTCAATGACGCTCTTAGGGTCATCAGCAGAGGACTTGGCATCGTCGGAATCGACAGTCGAATCCATGCTGCTGACCTCCGGCTGGTCGTCCTCCTTCTCCTCATCAGACTTAGCTTTTTCCTCCTCAGAGGATGACTTCTCGACCTCCTTCCTCTGCTTAGCTTTCGGTTTCAGTTTCTCCTCCTTCTCGAGCTTCTCCTTCGCCTTTTTCGCAAGCAGGTTCTCCCTCTTCTCTTCAACCTTCTCATCTTCCTCCTCCGAAGTCTTCTTTGAGAGAATCAATTTCTTTTTCGTCTCCTGTTTAGTGCCCTTCACAAAGTCACTGCTGCTGCTATCCGTGAACATATCCTTGTCCGAAGGGTTCTTCGTGTCCGGTTCCCACCTGGACTTGTTCAAATCCGTCCTCTTCTCCTCCTCTTTCTCCTTATTCTTCCTCTTCTTCTTGTCTTCCTTCTCCTCCTCCTCTTCCTCCTCTTCCTCTTCCTCTTCTTCATCCTCCTCATCCTCCTCCTCCTCAACCTCCTCCTTCCTCCCCCTCTTCCTCTCCACCTCCCCTCGTCTCTCCCTCCCAATCACCACCGCCTTCTTCCCCGTCTTCTTACACCAGCCCTTGTAAGACGTCACCAGCTTCTCCTGCTCATCCTCCATCCTGCCCTTGAACTTGTCGAACGTCCCGTGAAACTTGTTCACGATCCTGACCACGTCATTCACGTTCTTCAGCTCCGACTTGCCGTACCGGTACTTGAGGTTCTCCACGTCCGTCTTGAACGAGCCGTACAGCTCCTTCGCCCGGTCCACCATCTTCGCCAGCTGGTTCTTGAACATCCAGCTCTGCTCGCGCGAGATCGGCTCGTTCGCCTCCTGGAACAGCCGGCGCTTGTGCGCGCCCGACCGTGGCGCCCTCTCGTCGCCGCTCGACGCCGTGACGTCGTCGCGGCGGTCGCTGAACGTCACCCGCTTCTTCGACGAGCTGCCGGTCTTCGAGCGGGGGCGCGCGCGCGACTCCGAGTCGGAACTCGCCCGGCCGTTTGTCCGGCCGTTCACCTTGGCGGCGCTGTCGTCGCTGTCGGGACTGCGCAGGCTCAGCATCGGGCGCCGCGGGGGCGCGTCGTCCGGGCTGTCGGGGTCGCAAAGGTTCCGCATCTTACGCATCAGCCGTTTGCTCTTCTGGAGTCGCTCGCGCGTCACGATGTTGGACGCTGCGCGGCGGCGCGGGGATTGCTTCGGCTCGTCGTCGTCGTCGCTCGACGAAGAGTTCGACGACGGTTTGGAGGCCTTCTTGCTCGGTCTGCAAACAAAAAGCGTCCAGGCTTCATCAGTTCTGAGTCCCGCGCAGAGAGTACTTAGCGGCTAGGTTTGCTAGGTCTAGAGGGCGCGCTTGTCATGCGAGTCTGGTGTGTTTTTGGTCCTCGCAGGCGGAGGCGAGTCGAGGTGACTGGACTGTCCTCTTCTTGGGCGGGGTTTGGGTGACTCTAGAAAGAGAGCTGGAGAGGGCGCGAGGCAGAGGGGCTGAGGTAGTTGCGAGGTCTTGCACCAGTGACGATAAGATTGCTGGATGTTGTAGTTGAGTAGTTGTGGGGTGTTTTAGGTGTGTGGTATGTGTGAAGGGCGGGGTTGAATTTGTTTGTGGGATAGATAAGTGTGGCGAGAGTGGTTTGCACATTTTTATTGCGTGTTCAATGATTGGTGACAATGGAAAGTCGAGCGGAGTTTGAATCGGCCATTTTGTCAGAAGTGATATTTTCAATACAATGAAGGTTTTGGGAACAAACTAGTCAGTGAGTTTCTTTAGGCTTTGAGTTTCTTTGAGATTTGAACAATAATTGGAGTGACAAAGGGAACCAGTAAATATAATGAGATTTTACAGATTCATTGTGAAATCTTAGTGAATTCCCTGGAATTGTATAGTAATCTGGATACATGATTTTTACACTGCTCAATAGAAAAATCACAAAATTTGTAAACTTGGCCAAAAGTTAATGTATTTTTGGAGCTCAAAAAATATATACTCTCATATTTCAGGTCATGTGATAAGGTGGACAATTTGAACCGGTCCCCACTATGCCCAGAAGAAAAGAAATGCACAAAATGCAAAGTTAATTTTCAAAAGCCCACAACTTTGGATCAAGGAATCATAGGTCTTTGAAGTTTTGCCAAATTTATTAGAAACTAAATAAATATTATTGCCATGATGGTAAATTGGGTCAAAAAGTTGTAAGATACACAATACAAGTTACCAACTTTAACATTGTTTAAATAAAAAACTATTCTTTTGTTTAGCATGTAACTTTTTTATTTTTTTTATCAAAATGGATGCAAATTACAAACATAACGGTGACACTTATTCAATTTCTGATAAATTATACAACATTTGTAAAACCTATGATGATTGTGTCCAAAGTTATGTGCTTTTGAAAATATACTACATATTGTGTGTGAATTGTTTCTTCAGTTTGTAGCGGGGAGCCAAATGGTTCAAATGGTCCGTTATCTCAAAAGATCATAAAGATGAAACTTGTTATTTTTCGGACTCAAAAATTTTTTTTTTTGAGTCCGTTTCAAACAAAAATTCTTTTTTTTTTAACTGTGCCAGATTTTTTGGCCAAATCTGGAGTAGTCAATAAGATTTGTGATTTTTATAGTGGTTCGTTTGTTCTCATGAGCAGTGTATTTATATAGATATTCCCTATCAGCAAGGAATCCTTCAGAATATTCCTAGAATGGTCATAGAATATTATTTAGACAAATAATATTCTGAGAATATTTCTGGAATATTCATTGCTGATAGGATTATTAACTACTGTAATTCTGAATTTGTTTTTCTGGCCTTATTCTTTGAAATTAAGTTCAAATTTATTTTAGCATCATGCAAATATGGAATGAGCTTGATGAACTTATTCGATATTTTTTAACATATTTTGATCCTTGTGGGGGAAAACATATTTTTATAATCGTGCTGACATACACATGCTGAATTGCTTTTACTGCAGTGACTTTTTTGGGACATGATTTCACATTGTCACTTTTGTTGCAAAAATTGGATTGGGAAAACACTAACAGTGGAGTTACATTAGGTATAAGATTCTAAACAACTTAAGAACGTTTATTCAGAGACAAAAAAAGCTCTTCTTGTAATATCTTGATATCGATCACATTCCACTACGACAGTGTAAACAATTAGTCAAAATAATGTTATATTTTTGTGAATTTCAGTTAAGTGATATATATAAATTTTACTTACAAATGTAATACATTATTTTTTGAGTTTTCACAAATGTCACAGAATGACTGAAGCATATGCAGGCAATAATGGGTAACTCAAACGAAACACACCACACTTAACTATATATAACACCACAAGTTGCATTTCACTCCCCCAATGCACAACAAAAGTTTTGGTGAATTAGAAGAACTTCTGTCACAGTGTTAGTTTATTTAAACTCGATGTTGTTACTCCAGTATTTACTTAGTATTTTATTAATAATAATTTAATTAAAACGAACATAGTAATATAAATATAGTATAACATAAATTTTTCTCCTTAAGGTAGTTATATCAAAAACATCAATTAATATTTCATTATTTTAAGTTTCAGAAAAGACTGAAGTTTTATAGTAATTCAATAATTATTATTCTTATACCTAACTTTTTAAAATGACTATTATTAAGATTATTTTTTTCTTATTTCATATTATTTGAAGGTTTGGAAAGATTATTATGAACAATTCCTTTATTAACGAACAAATTTTTGATATAACTATCTTAAGTTAATTAAGTAAGTTTTATAAATAATGTAATCAAATAAATACCTTGAGTGCGTTTTCATAGCTAGCGAGCATATGGCGCGTTGCTCCCAAATAGGACTAGGGTCACAAGCAAAACATTTCCAATCGTCGCCTTCTGCAGAATTAATTGAGTCGGGATTGCCACGCCTCAAACATTTCTAAACAATCAAATTCATTATTAGAGTCAACGTTTGATAAACACTTATCTCCTTTATAAGATAACCCTGTTTAAGATTGTTAATTGAAAAAAATGGAATATTTACCTTACAATATTCGTATTTGCATTTATTATAGCAACATACGTATGTTGCCAGTTTATTGCAAATTATACAAGAATCAGCTTTTGCATAGGAATTATGACTCTTGTTACAATCCTGAAAACGAAAACACTCCAATTTGTTTATATTATTTTTACACAATTTTGTAATACACTATTTTGCTCTCTGTATATTATTGTATATAGATCTGCTATACTATTTGTGGTGTATATTACCTGGCACAATAGAATTTTCAATATTGAGTGGCACGAAGCCTTCCCATTTTTCAAATCCAGTTTTTTTCCGCATGCTGAACAGATGATTTTGTCCTTTGGAACTTTGTTTATTTCTGAAATGAGTAAAAATTACAAGTGATTATTTTTACATACAACTCTACAACTTTTCTTTTTCGTTCAACAATTTTTTTTACTTTAAAAGACATTTTATTTTTATATTATAATATTAAATATATAATATAATATTATATATTATAATATAATATTTTATATTATAATATTAAATGGACAACGATTGATAAAAAA
>JABFPB010001930.1:0-22504 GCA_022817645.1 Ceratoteleas bidentatus
ACACATTACATATGTGTAATTTGGACGCCTGGTTTCAACTTACAATGTAATTATGCATCAAAATTCTTTGGAAACAATTTAGCAGTACACTTATTTAAATTATATACAATTACAATATCGATTTACATCGTGTTAAATTCTTTTATGATAAGTGGAACCAGTAATTATTTGCGGTTTTTTAATCCCTTTTCACCTGTGAAAACTGAGGTGTTATATCCTTTTTACATTATTTTATAATTGGTATTAAAATGACGTTAGAAATTGTTCCGTTAAAGCGGTATATGAGATTTATAAAGTTTTACTTATTTTTCATTGAAATTTTTTTCATTTAAATATTTGGACCGCTGATTCCCTAAAATAAATTCGTTTAGTTGCCCAAAATAATTGAAGCACCAAAATGTTGTATTACAGCAACTAAATATTTAATCTGAACTAAATTATAATTAAACTAAAATTTCATCACATAAGTAAATTTTAATCGTCTCTACACAACAATTTCTCCCATCAAAGTGACTCAACTAATTTACTTGTGAGAACTAAAATCTATTTTTGCCAACTAAATCGTTTTCTCAAAGTGCCTAACGGTGAAAACTTCCGGACAACATTAATAAGAAATAAACGCTGTAGATCTGCAACAAAACGTGCCTCGAAAGCAAAAAAAATTCGCGTACGCTTTAATTGCCGCGTGTTACGTGCGCGAATCATTTAACTCGCGTACGAAAAACGTGGTACCTTTAAGGGCAGGAAACAGTCGCTCGGGATACCGAACGGAGAAAATAGGATTCGCACGATCGCGTGGATAAAGCGATGTTGCGCGCCACGCTTTCGCATCATCCGCATTCCTCGTTTGTCAAGCGCACGTAGAGCAAGATTAAGAGAATATTTCCGCGGAGGAGCAGAGGTACCGTTGAGACCGATACAAGCCGCAGCAAATTCAGAATAGAATCTCGGTTGATCCCGTACGTGTTCGCGTCATACTCTTGACATTCTTTGGGACAATGCATGGGATCTAGTTTTGAATCGCGTTGGACGATTTGCGAGATATTCCAGCCGAGCATTCGATTGGTTTGTCAGAAACTAATTCGGAGAAATAAGAAATAAGTTACACGAATGGAGCTGCGTTCGGAGAAAACTTGCAGTGACTAGTATTTATAACTTTCGCTCCTATTTCCTGTTTTTACCATTTCCATCACGTTGAGCGAGATATGATCCAAATTTGGGGCAAAACTTGTGGGCAGAATTCGATGTAACTTTAGAAATATTTATTAGAAAATTGAGGGCAATTTAGAAAAATATAATCTTCAAATGTATAAAGTTTTTTTCATTTAAATGTCAGATTAATTCATCATTCATCTTCGCAGATTTAGTTTTTGACTTTCACCCTTTTTGCAAGAAATGTCCAATGTCAGATTTATTAAAAACGCATTCCAACGGAAAACATTGCTGTGTTTTCAAACAATCGATCAATTTCCAGCAAACTTTGTAAAATATGCGTCAGTAACTTTCAGGTAAAAAGATTGATTTTGTTAAAAAGACGTAGAAAATTCGTCTTCGTGACGGAGTTGCAAGTGCAAACTTTGCACATCTGCGGAATCTTTAAGCCTTTTACACCGAGTTGGGATTACCAATTAACTTTGTTACTGAGTGATTTCTTACACCGTTACTTTTCATTCCTTACACTTTGTCGTCGAAGTATGTTTATTTTTTAACAACCCATGGAGTCCGGTCATCCAGTTAAATGGGTCTAAAGTCACGCAAACTTTGTCACTGAAAAAACTATAAAATACGTCATCATTTCCCCTGTACCAAAAAAAATATTTAAGCTAAAGAATGCTAATGGAAAACGAAGAATTATTTTATCAAATGACCATTGATATTTCTTTTAGAAAAGACACAAATTTCCACCTCGTTTATGGTCAAAACGACCCATCAATCTCCCAATACAAACCAATCAAATCCAATGTTGCTTTACCCAGAAAAATCCCGCTCTCCGATGTTGATTTTGCAGTCGCCTAACGAATGCAGAAGTTGCCATTGATGAACCTCGTAAGAGGTCACGTCGTCCGAAACTTCAAAAACGATTTTCCAGCAAACGCAATAGCGGAATGCTCCCGGACCGGAACGCTGCTCGGATTTTACCCGAAATACCTCACTGAAAAGATAGCGCGGAAAAAGCAAAAAGTCATTTTAATATCAGTGAATTTGATGGTTTTCGGGTTCGCCTTTAATCCCCGCCCGAATAACTTGTTGATTGAAAAGTTTCGCCATCAACAATCCCGATCCGATATCCCCCGCTTTTTAATACCTACTTGCCTACAATCTCACCCTTTTAATCCCATAAAAAGTTTGCTTAATTCCCTTTATCTCGCGATTCGCATTCTCGCGCAAAAAATGCTGATTATCTCCCAAACAACTGTAACCCCATTGCCCGCCGGGCCGCAAAAGTCACCCGCTAAAACTCGGCGATTATCCGAGCCACGTAACAGCGAAACATTTCGAAGCCCCTGGTATTTCTCGTCGGTAAAATGACATACGTTTCGGGCCAAGTATCCCGTGTGTCTGGCGCCCGGGATGCCTGTGCCGGTGACAATTTAGCGGGCAAGAAAGAGACGGATACGGGCGCATTTAAACGCCGAATAACGCTCGGAATTACGTACAAATGGCACTGTTATCCACTCGCGACTTGACAGTAAATCGTTTTATTCGGGGCCGCGCGCATTTATTTAAGTGTGCCCGAAGCGGAGCCGCCGGATCACGGGCCATTTTTCTCGCCGGCCATTCCGGCCGCGGCCCCATTAAGGAGCCTCCGAGACACGTTAAGGCATCCCGAGAGCCGCCGCGACGCACTTTTGTCCTTTACGGCCGGCAAAAATGTCACCCGCGCGCGCATGCGCACTGGTTCCGGGATATTGTTTGTTTATGGCGCGGCCGAAGGTCATGCCGGTTTTACGCGCCATAACCATACGTATCGGGACTTTAATAAGCGGCGAATACTTCGCGCCGAACGACGCGCTCTGAGCGTTATTACGCTTTTTATGAAGTGTTGCTTTACGACTGGGAAGTCTCGGTTGCGAATGATTTGTTCTGCAGGGAGATTGGATCGGAATTTCCCTAGAGGGGAGGAATTGGGACAACTAGTGCGCGTGTTGTTTTAAGAGATTCGCGGAGATAATTCGAGGTTTTTTGTTTATTTAAATTGTGATTGGAATTATGCAGATCTGGAATTCCATGTTTCGAGGATGTGAGATGGTAATTGTTTTGGATTTGAATGTTTATTTTTATTTTGGGAGTAAACGTATGGAGAAGTTGTAGGAAGTTAAGAGGATTACGATCAAGATATTAATAAAATTAATAAAATCTTGAAGTGGCATCTATTTTAAATATGAATCTAAATATAAATTGATTTTATCTTTATTTAAACAAATTAATTATATTTAATTTGTATTTATTATATTTTTTTAATTATTTTCTTTCATTTTATTTATACTCGTTTTTTATATTATATTTAATTTATCTTTATCATCAGCTTTACCAACTTTTGAGCTTATTTATGAAATGAAATGAAACAAAATAAAATAAAATATTTAAACATATTTTTAATACAGTATTCTTCTGAATCAAGGCGTTTCATTCTTTCTCACTCTTTATTCTAACCTTGAATACTTTTGTATAACTTTTATTTTATTTTTAAATACTGTATTCAGAAATCTATTTAAATATCTTATTAGTTTTAATTTTATTTCTTGATTTTATTTTATTTTGTTTCATTTTAATTCATTACGTTTTATTTCATCTTAATTTCTATCATATTATACTATTTTTGTTTGTTTTTTGCTTTATTTTGTTTTATTTAATGTTATATTGTTTCATTTCGTTTAATTTCATTTCATAAATTACGCGCAAAAGTTGGTAAAACTGATGATAAAGATAATTTAAATATAATAAAAATATTAAGTGAACATAAATTGTGTAAATAATGAAAATAAAAATCGAATAAAAATGGATAGAAATAAATTGAGAGAAGAATAAATTTGGAAGTAAATATAAATAATTTTTTTTTAAATAAAGGTAAAATAAATTTTAAATAGATTCATAATGCCACTCCTGAAACTTGGGAAACATAGGTAAGCAGTTAATATTTTGTATTTATTACTGCTGTGTAAAAATGAAGAGTAATTAGGTTACAGGATGATATGATATTTCACACATTTTTTGTAAACTTAAAAATTATAAAATTCCAATTTTTAGGTAATTTAAATAAAAAATTTTTGATGTTTTACAAACCTTTTTTTACAGTGTGTATCAATTCTAATTATTTGATCGAATTAATAACAAAGTTAGCATATAAACTGTGATAGATTGAAGCGCCGTATATCGGTTAATAGTGTTTACTACGTTGTAAACACTGGATAGAACACGATCAATATGGGTGATAATGGGCCAATCGAATTAATTCTTTTTTTACTTTTTTTATTGAGTCAACGTATTATTCACTATAAAAATAAAACTTCTATTGAAATATGTTATTCAATTATAGAACTGAATGCGTTTTTAATTTTATAATTTTTTATACTATCGTGAAACTGGAAAACAAAGCGTCAATTACTACCCTTTTCGAATGTAAAAAAATAATGGAAATGTCGGTAAACCAATTTTGCTTATTATCAGTTACTGAAAAAGATAATGTTAATTAGTTTCTCTACAATCCATACACATGTTAACGCTATTGTACGTATTGCATGCCATATTCTGCTAAACTTAATGAAAGGCAAGATAAAATTTCGCGCGTAAAATGTCATATTTTTATCGTTTCGCGCGGTTTAAAGAACTTCGGGCTATTACTGTGCCGCGCAACTTTTCACGGACATTAAAATACATTTTTAAGTTTACCACTCAAATTACTATTTCATCACTCCACCTTCTCCTTGTAAACTATGTGATTTTCAACGCAGTGACGCTCGATTTTAAATATTCATGCCTAACTTCCATTACTCTTTTCATTACTTTTCATCTACGTTCTATCATTTACATACATTTTATAAATATGCATTTGAATTCTTTGAAAAAAAATCGCACCAGTCACAGCATTTGACGTGAATATGCATTCAAAACGGTTTCATTGAATTTCTAAATTCAACCACTTTTTATTCTTTTTCAACTTATAATCGCACTACATCCTAATTTTTACTATTCGTCATTCGGACTGAAAACAAATCTCTCAAACCCCTCAGATTCTGCCAACTCTTCCGAATTCCTTCTCTCCAAACATAACTATCACTCATTCCTACATTCCACATGTAAATTAACCACAATTATCTCCATTCTATACGATGCCCCTCAGTCATAAACTCGCAAAATTAGTAACTTTTTGAGCGACCATTAACTCGGCTTGTTTTTCGCGATGACAAAAAAGGCTATAATTTCCCCCGGAAACGGTCGTCTCCAAAATCACTTCGCGCGAGGCTCGCTCGTAAAATTGGCGGAACTTTTTCATGAAGATGATATTCATGAAGCGCGACGTGTGAAGGAAGTTCCGAACAACCGGGCGAATCGCTCTGACACTTTGGCAATGCGTTTCCCGCCGGCTTTGCCATTGTTTTTGTTTACGCGCGCTTTTGTTCGTCGCTTTTTCCGCCGCTTTTTCGGTCCGCGACTCCGCTCGACTCGCAGTTATGAATATGTATGCAGAAAATGGCGCCCGAGAAGGACCTGGGCCAATCGCGCGCGCACGCACGTGGAGCGTACCAGAAGCCAGGATTTACGATCAATAAAGTAGCAATAACGAGGACTAGGTTGCCGCGCGCCCCACGATGGCATATTGTGCGCTCGCGACATTCGTCTTCAAAGCGTATTTTCCATCCCGCGCGCAGCCTGTGCCCAAACTACTGCCTTAGATTAACCGGCGCGCCGTACCTTTAACTTCATTTGCAACTCATTACTTATTCAATTATTTCCCGATTCTGCTACTTCTTTCGCGAAATTATGCACCGGATGGGCAAATTGATTCCGAGCTGGGATATGGTTTATTGAAAGGTTTGCACTGAAAAAAGGATACTAAAATAGATTTAATATAGTTTACAGTGAGGTATTGCAGATGAGGAAAAGTTGGGTTTATATTTGAAATGGCAAGAATTGCCATTGTCAAGAAGTTTATTAGATATAGCATTATATTTTATGATACTGAATGGCCCTTGAAACATGTAATAATTAATTGATGTAATTGTGACGAATTTAATTAGTTATGAGAGAAATGTAACTACATAAATTATAATATGTATTGAAGTGATTTGTTTTTATTAATTTATTGTGCATTTATTGTGTATACCCTACTTAAAAAATTAATGAATAATACTTTAAATTAACCAAAAGGTTTTTAATTTTGGTTAATTCTACTAATGTTAAATTCAATATGTTTTCATGAATATGTACAGTTTTTTCACGAAAATAATTCTGTATTAATACTACTTTGAAACCATTTTTCATTTTTCCGGAAATGAAAAATGAAAAAAAGAGGAAAGTCGTTTTGAAAATAATGCGTTTACAGTTTTTATAATACTTTTTTGCTGATGTTGGCAATAAGGCTTTTTGGGGATTTGTACGAAATGTGCAATTTGACTTATGTTTGGTTTGCTGTCTCCGGTCCATAAAGCAGCCGTTCCTCTATTTGAAACTATCTCGTCCTAAAGGACGGTACTCAAGTAGGTACCTGTGCCAGCCGAGTCGACTGGAACGCCAGTGAACTCAACACGCTTGAATTGATTGAAATAATGCTTTGCCACAACATTCTCGAGATTTCATTTTTAGGAAGAATATCCCATTCAGATGCAGTAAATCATGTGGAATATTGCAAATTTGTTTATTTATTCCTTTTTATTATTACTTTTTCTAGTTTTATGAAAGCGTTTATATACCTTAAATCAGCATTAGCAAATACGAATCTTTTTTTGGCACAGCGTCACTCATAGCGAAAAAATAGTTTTGACATACAAGCAATCTGAGACAGTCTTGATAGGACGAGAAAAATCATCCCCTGGAGAAAACGCGCACATTTTAAAAGATGCAAACTTTTCTCTCAAGGCAAGCGAAAAAACACTTCTTGCGCGGTGCGATTTAAATAAATGAATAAGTTCTTCTAAAAAAGCGAATTTCGCAAAATTATGATTCCATCAGGAAAGTTAATATTTAACTCTTTTGTTCATCGGTTAAATAACAAATTCTGCAGCTTATTTGCCACATAAAATTGAATTCGACGTATCAATTATCATTTTCGTGAAACTTGGTAGCACCAGCGCGGGATAATTTCTTGAATTACAGTATTCGAAATGCGTTTTCTGCGGAAGAAGTAATTCCCAGCAGGCATACGTGTTATTAGGAAACTGCGTAATGCAACGCATCTCAAAATGAATAAGTTAAACGGAAAAAATCGATGCTCCACTTTTCAATAGAAATGCACGCTGCTCGCGGGGATTGAAATCGCATACCATAATATCTTATGAATAGATCCGTATTGTGCTGCGTGATGTTGTTTTAAATTTCATTTACGCTTTGCAAACAATCTGATAGCGACTCTCCGTTCCATTTCGAAATGAAAATGACCCGCCGTTTTGTTCACTCTGTCAAAATGCTGCAGTGAGGTATCCCGAAAAAATTGCGCAAATGTTGATAAGCGTTTATGCTAATTTGAGTTTCATGAAAGACAATGAATTGTGCAACCTTTATAATGGCTAACCGTTACGAATTATATATGCGAATACGCAAGCAAAAGTTGTCTCATAAAGCACGAAATTATCTCGACGCGATCTGGTCATTAAGTTGTAATTAGATGAAACGATAAGACAGGCGCGAGGTGTTAAATATTTTCGTAAAGAAAACGCAATTAGATGGAATCTTTCACGATCCTGGCAGTTAAGAGATTTTATTCGTTCGCCTTATCCCCGCGAAGAAGTGAATCCGAGTCTGGTTAATTTCACAGATGAATCCGGCTCCTCGTTTTCCGCGTAATGTATTTCACAAAATCCTGCTTTACGTTTCCTGACCTGTCTCTTATTGCCCCTCCTTTTCGTCCGACGCAGACTGCTCTTTTGCAAACTTCAGATAAACATTCGGATGCAACAACTTTAGCGATATTCTCCTCATGTTACACAGTCCGGTAGAAAAACATTCATAAGTCTCACCTTGGATCCGCAACTTCATTGACGGCGGGCAAAGTTGGACGATTCTGGTCGAAATAGTAACTTTTTCTTTGTCGCTTGTTAATTTAAAGGCGACTTTACGAGTTTTTTGGAGGGAAGCAAATGTATAAGTTTGTAGTTTAAAACATAAAGATAATAATACGTTTGATTTGTAATTTAAAGATAATTTATGAAAAAAGTCGTCTATTCAGTTCAATAGGAAACATTTATTTAAAAAGAAATTTCTTTAAATTTTAATCATTAAATCCATTTTTCAATGTTTTTATTTTTAGATGCTGCTTTGACTGTTTTATCCAGCTATAACCCTCTTAAAAATCTAATACTTTTTCTCCTTCCTTTAAAGAATACAATTATAGAGGAAAAAATCAAGAACAATAGTGTTTATAATACAAACGATTTCATTTGCAATTCGTTGAATGCCATTGTACGTAAATTTCATTTAAATTTTACATTAAACTTGTAATGTTTAAATTTTTATATAAGAACTTAACCAGTTTTATGCATTTTATGCAGTCCTCTGGAAATACACGATGTCTATATATCGGAATGCATAAGATCAATATCATATAATTCAAAATAACACTGATACCACAGCCAAAGTTAAAAGTTTATTTGAACTGGATAGTCCTTTTCCATTTTTCAATTTGAATTTTTCCGATTTTCGTTCCCATTTTCTCCTCTTTTTTTCTATCCACAACTTGATCGAAACGGCCTTATTTTTGGGACGATCAACTATTGAAATAGGAATTATTGAAGAACATTTCGAAAACAGTGTACTCGAGTTTTCCTTTCTTTTCTTCTTTCATTTTTTATTAGTTTGTTTTACTTTTTCTTTCTCTTTCTGCTTTTGCATCGCCAATCACAAGTTACTTATAACTTTATTCACTGCAAAACTCCTTCCGAGTTTACAGTGAAGCTGTGTTTTTAAAAATATTTCCAAATCGGTTCGTACTCCGATAAAGCCGCTAAACGGTAACTTATACATTAAACTTCACCGAGCGACGTTCTTTTTTGCGCGCAAAAGCTAGCAATTGCGATAAAGATGATTAAAAGTCCGATGCAATATGTTCGACCGTTTCGCCTATTACTTTTTATTCGCGGCATTGTACAAATAACCGGGCTAGTGGGAACTATCGGATTACCAGCGAGCAACCTCCGGAACAACCTCAGAAGTAGATGGCGCTCGCCTGCGTAGCCCCGCGTTGTCCTATGAACATCCTGGAATACCGCTGGAATAAAGAGTACGCGTAAACGACTACGCGATAGCCGCAGGAAGGCGGTAATACGCCGGTATATCATGACTAGATGACATTTAATCCGCGCTCGTATAATAAACATTTTATGCCGGGGATCAATGCTAGCGCAACGTTGGGTTTCGTTTATTACCCGCTCTTGGACTTCAAAAATAAATTCACGTCGAGCAAAATACGCCAAAGTTCATTTCAGAATAGCGACAATTTACGCTCTGATTTGCATTCCCGTAGTTGCAGTGGTCAACTTTTTTTTATGTCGTAATAAGTGCGTCAAAGGCATTACAAATGTTCTTTCGTAGAATCTGAAATGTTTATTCGAAAAAGTAGACGTTTAACATTAAATACATGAGATTTATGATAACTAATTTTAGTACATTAAAACTGATACATGGCCAGTTCTTTGAAAGAAAACACACATTTTCCCTTCTATGTTTTATGTCGGTACTAAATTAGGTTATACGTACACTTTATAGAGCATATATTAGACTAATTGATAGAAAATAACTTGAGCTGTAATTTGATTTATCTCTTTAATTAAATTTATCTCTAAAATTAAAACGCATATTAAAAAAATTTTTTTATATTTTTGTATACAGTATTTCCGCATTTATACATTTCTTGATTAAAATGATATATTTCATATATTTTCTTTATTTATAGCTGAAATTTCCTCTACGTTTGCGTTCATAAATCGTGATTATTCGCGAAACACATTGTCATAACGGTGCCGTGTTGCTGCCGATAAACGTTCTATTACGTAAGCTACCGAGTCAGAGGAATCAGCAAAAATAACATTACCGGAGAACGAAGCATTTCGTACTGCATTTTGTCGTCGAGGAATCGACTGGTTAGTGTACTTTTAGACCGCCGCGAATGTACTGTTTAGGTACGGGTACTTGCGCTCGCAGCAATTAACACTAAGACAAGACTTCGAAGCAACGTTCGACCTAAAATTATGTGGTTTAACGATGCGTTCAAAGTCCTTTAAGACCGCACAGCTAGCTGTTTTTACTGCCTTATAATATCAAATAGTTACATATTAGCGTTCCTTAAAACGCTTCACGACGATAGGAAGTCGTTTTCACAAACATTTGCTTTTCGTTTCAACTCAAACAGGTGTTTCGTTAAATGCAGTTACACTGCATTTTTTCAAAACTAAAATTGGCAAATTATACAAAAACATGCATATTATAATTTTTCTTAGGGCTTTAATAAGTTGGATGTTAGGTTTTTTTTTAATTTCGAAAAGGTCAGGTAAAATAAAAGTTACTAATTAAAGTTCGAAATTACGCAGGGTCTAACGAATTTGCCAAGTTCTTCGAAGCAAACAATTGTTATTTTACATTCCGCTTCGTAGACGTGAAACGACTAATCAAAGTTTCTGATCATTCCGACCTCTCGATCTCGCTCTTATTTCTCCCATCGAAAGACTGGCGCGAATCTTTTACGTGCGAGTGCATACTTTAAGCGCATTAGCCTGCTCCGAATCATCGTTCTTGAGAGCTGCGCGATCTTATTTACCGCGTAGTCTTGCTAATTAGAGTGGCATGCAAAATAAAAGATACTGATTTTTTCAGTTCGGTTGTTAAATAAATAAGCGACTTTTCAATTCTTCGATGCTTATTCGAATCAACTGACAAATAAAATTGCATTTGGATTAATAACTTTCATTGCACAGAACAATTTTTTTTCAAGTTCCTGTTTCAAGTAAATATATACTTTAGTTAAGTATTTGTTGCTGAATTAAATTTTCGGAATTCGCTCGCAGTCGACGAGATTTCAAATGATCCATTCCCAACGGTAAACTGTTCACATAAAAATGATCAAATCAAAGTACACGCAAGATTATGCAGACTAATTTTTGTTTCATGAATATAAAACGCCAAGTTTATCTCCCGCCGCTGATTGACGGATATTTTCCGTCATCCAGCATATTCCACGAATTTATCGGGGTGCTCACTTTTCTGTTTGAATCCAGTTCCTCTATATGCCGCTTTTCCGTCAGTTGCTCGGAGATCCCGGTTTACGAGAAGCTCAGAGGCTTCTCGACTGCATCGACTAATGGATTCAGCGGTGATCGTTCACTCGCGACCCAGTTTTATTACCGACCTACCCACGAAAAACTTGGAGTAGATTTTGGTTCCAAGGCAGATAATAATCGATCTATTTTTAATACTCTTTCCGCGATCTGCACTTCCTGAAGTCGCTTGTTTCGATATAAACAGCCACCCTTTTCAATCGATCTGCGTTTTACGTAAACCCAATATCGTTCAGTTTTCGTTCCACCTAACTTAGTTGTAAAATAGTTGTAAAAATCTGTAATTGGGCTTTGCCTGTTTGTAATATAACAAGAAATAAATAAAAAAACATAATTATTTTCGAATTTAACATTGTATTAAAAGAAAATAATTATCTCACAATTACAATTTGTCTGAAATAACTTATGCAGAGTAAATTCAGGTCGTAAAAACTGCAGATAAATAACGGACCTTCGGAAAAATAGCTGAAATTGAAAAATAACAAATATAAAAAATTCTCTTACCACGGAACCTCTTTGAACCTAATTATTATTTGCCGAGCTGATTATTCGTAATGAATTCTTTCAGTGCAAACGTTTCGGTATTCTGAGTAAATTACACGAGTATGCGATTTAAATGAAACGCGCGTTTCTTTAAAAAAACAGACTCGAAATTGAATTTCCGCGCAAAGTTAACCTAGACACGCAGTTCAAAATTTATCGTAATTACGGTTTTATTGTCTCACCGGTGAAATCCATCATTTATGTAAAATGGTAAAATTAGTTGTACTTCGCTCGTACTATTTCACCAAGAATGTGCAAGGGCGTGCGTCGTTAATTACAACATTGCGTGGTTAAGATTAATGACCTAACTAAGTTCGTGGTACTTAGTGATTCGTGTAACAAGTACTAACTTGCGGAACACTCTTTATCTCGCATTACAAGAATCCAACGTTAAATTCAAACCACTTAACGCTGAAAAATTTCATTATGCACTTTAACCTGTTAATTACGACGACAAATTATTTTTTTATCTGAAATTCGCCATTATATTCTGTTCATACCATAACAGCATTTCAATGGTTAATTATTTGCGAAACTTTATATTCCGATTAACATTGCACACAACTTTTTACAGTTAATTGTAATTGTATATACTTCGACGAGCACGATAAGTTTGAGTATATTTATTGGTTGATTATGGTAAACGCACGAACAGTCGAAAAAGAAGAACATTCCAAAGTGGTTTTATTTATCAGTGGCGCACTATTCGTGAAAGAATAACGATTTAATATGCAGTTCTTTTTGTACCGGGGACGAAATTGCACCGGGAACGGTTGACTCGCCAAAATGGCTGCGCGTTGACTTTTGGGGTCGCTTAATGACGTCGTTAAACGTCAATAAATATTCCAAGTTCATTGTTAGCAACCGTAAACCGTAATGAGAAGACTGAAACTTATCGAAACGGCTAAAGACGTAATGAATTCACTGACTGTCGCTGCCTTTTTGAACTCTTCGGTTTCTTTATCTTGGCTCGCAGGTTTGCGCTTTCCACGGTGCATCCTGTTTTCGGCATCTCATTAATATCGTTTTTCTATAATAACGCGAAATCTTAATTAAACTTTGTTTCATAGTGCAGAGAAGTTAATGATGGTTTTATATCAGGCAAATGAAGGGTAGAGAAAAACGATCTATTGAGTTTGGAAAAAATGCTGTATTGCACTTGCTTTATGATTGTAAATTTTCAGAAGCTCGTTTGACGTTTAAATTTGTCGAAATAATTACACATTGATGACTTTCGCAATATGAAAATTGAGAACAGCCATGTTTCTTAAATATTCAATATTTATTGAACCATTTTCTGTATAATTATGTATAAATATATCTTGAAATTCCAGACTGTTGTGAATATTCTGAAATTAATAAGCAATAATTGACGTTAATTTATCGTTTTTTATATTTCAGTTATTGGTGTCAGATGTATAACGTTTAATGCTGTATGAGTGACTTTAATACCATATTATTATAAAAATACTTGCATTACCAATAATTCAATACTCGATTTTTTTGAGCAAATTACATAATTTGTCTCACATCAAATAAATAAAGTTAAAAAATTTCAGTGTATTTATATAATAAGTAATGAATAAACAATAAAAATACCACAATATTTTCACAGAAAAAAAATCGATCCTGCCAGGATTCGAACCTGGAATCTTCTGATCCGTAGTCAGACGCGTTATCCGTTGCGCCACAGGACCTTACGACAAAGCTGCACTCACACTTACAGTCAGAGATTCGCCTGTGCACATTTGTCAATTCAGCTCAGAATGTCAAATAAAACTCCGAATAATTAAAAGACGCACAACATCGTACAAGTTTTCACTTCACCAAATCGAAAAATCCGGGTTTGCATTTAATTTCCTTTCGCGCACATTAACAATTCAATTGCGGTACGATTTCCATAAATTAATTATACATTTTACTCATTCTACACGGATAATCTGTTACGATCCCGTTCGATTGAGAACCAGCGAAGAAAATAGTTTATCAAATAACAAAATTTCGCGAGCCAGTCAATCATTCCAATTTGCGTATTATTTTGAACGTTAAATTGCATTTGCGCTGTTCGCTCGAAAATATCGGATACACATAGCCATAAAAATTAATTTCCGATAAAGTGAGCGTCGACATGGCCGGAAATCAATTCGCGCCGTATTAATTTCAGGCAATTGATCGGGTATTATTTTTCGATTCGCCGTTGTAGTCGAGTATTTGCTTATTCAGTTCCCGTCAAAGAGCGTCTTTGTATTAATTGGTGCTAAATTCTAATAAGAGCGACCAATAGTTTGCTTTGGGGGTGTTCAGAACTTTCGGCAATTAGAGAGGAAACTTTGCTGCAGAAACGAATAATTGGACCTTCAAGAAGACGTTACAATTGCCAGTCCCGCTGGCGCGAATATTGCCCTTAAAAGCTCTTAATGACAGTCAAGCGAATGAATGGATCTTCTCGACGCTCAAACACTCGCTAAGACCACTTCAAGACAGACGAGCTATTTCATTTCTTGATTATTGTATTCGCGAACGAAATTCGTCAGATGGCGCTATTGCATTTTTTTACATTTCCAGTATTATGTTTTCCCAAACTGTAAAACACGCCGGCAAAATGTAGCATTCCGTCGGTCCATTCAAAAGCAATTACTTTTAATTCGCTGCTTCTGACTGTGCCAAAGTAATCTCAAATTTCGAATTTCACACAACTGATTGCAAAAGCTGAAAATTATGTATGGTTCCGAAAATGCGGGGCTAAAAGAATCGGCTAATTCGGAATTTAATTATCGTATAGTTCAAAAGATTTCATTTGAAAAATGGACCGTGCGATTTTCCCAAAAGTGAAAAGTTGATTAAAAGGATTAATTTACATGCGGAGGGGCGATATAGACATATATATATATATGCAATGCATGTATGCATGCACTATGGAGACAATATTGGTACGTTGATTATGTGCACCTGATGTGCACATAATTTATAGAATTACATATACGATACAGGTGAAAAGCTTATAATGTATTCGTGCAAAAACGCTACTGGAATAAATGACACACAGACGACAGCTGGTATTTCTAAGTATGTTATAAGCTACATTCAAAATGTAGTAATGAAGAAACCTTGTTAGTTCGGTTGGGGATAAGTTTTATCGGTCGCTGACTTCTTGCGAAACTTTTTCCAGTCGAGTTTCACGTCGAGAGCGCCATTACGGCTAAAAAAGGAACTACAGAATTGTCTATTATTTACTTTGACTTTTTCGTAATTTAACTTTCCTGTTCTTCAAGCCGATTTAAATAAAGAAAATTAATTCCCTGGACGAGGAGGTGCTTAAATATAAATTCGTCAGGGATTTCATAACAATCGAATTTTTTGTGCGCTGATGCATGTTTAATGTTTGACTCGAATGTTAAAACTTCATTGAAACAGGAATTGCATCTGCGAAAGGGGACTGGATGACTGCGCGAACCTAGTTTCAAATTCTCTTAAGTGTATTTACTCGTACAGAAATGCAAGTATCATATTGATAGATAATTAAAAGGATATGAAAATTTCTATAATTGCCCGTTTCGGCCATTGATTGGTTTTTAATCAGCATTTTAATTTGCATCGAAAAATTAAAATTTGCGACGAATGAAGCGATGTTATGAAAACTCTATATATAATACCTATTTATGTTGAGACTAATTTCAGAAAATCTATTTTCCAAACAGTTTTCTTCACAGCATCGAAAATACTATTCATTTTTGTCATAATATGCACAAAAATGGGGTGCAATCTCTAAATTGCGATTCTCTATATTTTCGTATTTTTCGCATGTGGTAAGTCTCTAACTTACGCAATAAGGGAACTCCCTGAAATAGCTGGGCAAGAAAAGCATTTGAACGGTTGATCCGGTGACGTGAAAATGGTTACGTTAACACCAGCGACTTACTTAACGTCGGATTGAACGTGTTGCTGCAACAAGAAGCCGTAGTCCAAGTCTAAACACATTTAGGTACAAACAATGCAGCCAATTCGATAGTTCCATCTTAGTTTCTTCTTCCGATCACATTCTGGTGACCAGTCACCGCGGCAAAGACAAAAGTTCTCCGTTAGTTTCGTAGTTCTTAGTTGGAAAGCCTCGCGCAAGTACTTTCGCGGCGAGGAACTGTATATACGAGACCCAATTGTTTTTCTACGTAGGAATTGACTTCCAAGTATTTACGAACTCCTATTCAAAGCACATTAAACCCAAATTACTAGAGCCGAATTAAGTCTACGGTGCCCGGGCGTTGGCTGAAAGTAATTAAAATAAAAGAAATTTCGTACTCGGTTTTCAACACTTCCTGACTGATCCCGAACAAACCGCATATTTACTCCAGAATTTTTGCGCGCTTTTTGTCCCGGAGGTGGCGATGCCGCGAAAGTTGAATCGCAAAAGTTTGTTTGCAATCATAGGTGACTTTTGGACGAACTTTGGGACAGGTGTAGGGGATAAATCACTGATAAGTTCATAGTCGCGAAACAAATTTTTTCTTCGTTTTTAGATTACCGCAAGTGTCGAAGAGTCCAAAGAATATCTGCGGTGAATTATTTGGGTAGGAAAAGAAATTGCATTTAAAAATAGAATGCAGCTTTTTAAGCACAGAATGCGTTAGTAGAGTTTGTGATGATAAACTCATAACTGACGATGATCAAAATTTAATTATAAATCGGTGTTGAATTGTGGAACTCGGCAAATATTTAAGAATATTAAGTCTCGCAGTCATGAATAATACTTTTTTCGATTAAGTATTTCTAGACTTAATTTATCACCACCCCTAATCCACAAAAAGTTCTCGACTGCAACTACACATAAGACAAATAATGCAATAAATTACGAGCCAATGGTTTGCAAACTCCCAAACTTATTCAACGATTTTGCACCTGCGCGACACGTGCAAGAAAATCAGATGACGAAAAAGGTTTTTCTCCTTGGTTTGGCTCGTAACGCCGGTAGAAAACCACTGCCGAATTAGTATTTCGTCATGTGGTATTCTTGTGGTTCACCGGTTGTGCGCCTTCACATCAGGAAAACTCGAGTAAAACTGAGGCAGACTGTACCCTAATATTTCATTTAACCTCAGATACAATTATACTTTCGAAATAATTGCAACCATAATTCGGTACAAATGTTACTTGCTTGGATTTAGAATAGTTCGGATTTGTGAATGAAATAAAGTCGAATTCGAAAACACGTAGGTTTTTACGATTAATCGTAGAATTGGTTATTTTTACACCAAAAAGTAAAATCTCTTTCACAGAAAAAAAATCGTGCCATTAAATTCTCGCAACTTGATATTTGCTGGCAAAAATGGTCTCGTTTATATCACGTCTTTCGAATGAGACGACTCGGTGTTACCTTCAACTCCTTTAATATCGTCTGCGTGTAAAGTTGTGAATTGTCAGATTTACGAGCGACGGTTGTTTTCTTCACGTTTCAGTTTTTAGTCTCGTTGGTGTCCCGTAGAGCTTTTCCATGAATACTTGTATTAAGATACGTTTTGCCTAGGTCATATTTTTGTTTCTTCAGGCTACAGTTTGCACAGCTTCTTGAATTGGTGAATGGATTTTATAAGATATGCGAGTGTTTGTATTTTTCTTCACGTTGACCCTCTTTCTGTGATATGTAGATGTGTATATATGGATATAGATATGGGCAAACGTTACTCTACTTCTCGTTTGCGTTTTTGGACTGTTATCTGGAAAAGTTGACATTATAAACGTTATGACTTACTGAGGAAATTGCGAAAGCAACTATCATGAAACTTTTTTTAAGATTGTTAGAGTTACTAAATAATATATAGTGGAAGTGCCCTACGTCAGAGCAGTTTTTGTTTTTATTGAAATAATATTGAAATCGATAATGTAAAAAATGTAATACTATTTAAACGATTAGACTCATGTCAGATCAATCTAATTAGTACTCGCACTGCAATTATTGGTAATATTTTAACTTGATCTGTATTACTTGTTCGTGTCATATGATCTTCAATTAATGTGGGTATATCATTTGGATTTGTCATTTATTTCTTTCTCGTAGAGAGCTTTAATAATATTTTTAAATATGCAAACTCTATTACTTTCTTAACAAATGTGTTGCGATATAAACATAAAAGCAGCGAATTAGTATTTTACCTAATTAATGAATTCATACATTCCATTAACGTATGTGTGTTTACCTTACAAATTTTTGATATAATTTCTACCCATAAGAGTAAATTATAAAATAGTTCTCTCTTGTGACATTTTACGTATTCTTTTTCTGGTTATTCAACAGTTCTGCAGCCGGGAGCGTCCTAATTTGCTCTGGTTAAAATGCCCAAGAATTTCACGTTAAAAAATTCTTTATTTACACGTTAAAAAATTAAATGTCCTACTTATCCAGACGCAACTTTCATGTAGTTTGTGATAGAGAACAGTTCTTGAACTTTACAGTTCTTCAAGTTTCGTTGTGATAATACAATAATATAATAAATTACTGTGTTATCACAACGAACTATGTTAATTACGTAAACATTAACTTCGTTAATTGAACAAAAATTAATTCTTAAGCCAAATCTTCATCCAAAAGAATTATTACTCAAATGCAGTCACTTGCACTTCCAACAAATATTATCACAATGCGATACCGCTCAATGATATTCTCGAGGTAATACTGAATATCGTTCTCCTTATTAAACGCTTTTGCCAGTGTATTCCCCGAAACTGTTCGCCGAATTTCCATAACTAATGATTTTGAGAAACCTGAAAGTTGACGCTGGATGCAGAAGTGGCAATTAGAAGGCAAACTGCCTAGTTCACAAGTGTTCACATGCATTTATGATTTCATCTAATGTGGGTTTGTCGGATGACAGGTTTGCGCGAGATGCCGATTAAGCTGTTTGCGCGAGTTCCCCGACTTCGTAACTTCGGATTGTAAATTCTGCGGCAACTTTATAACAAACACCCGCGTCCGAAACAAATAGCACGAGTTTCTGAGGTACATCAGAGACACATTAATGCGGATGCAACTTGTTACGGCGCCACGAGTTGTTCAACGGAAGAGACCTCGGCGTGCCGATGTCGCGCGGTTTTTTCGTCGAAAGCCATTTTCGGCGATCCGTCGTTCGCCGGGCAAAAACGGCGCCGAATTGCGCCATTTGTTTGCGATTTTAATGCAAATCCGGTCCCGCCGCTTAGACATGCTACTCTTGTTTCCCATCCATCGGCGCCACGTGAGGTCATCGATCGTTTATTCGCAGGCGTTTATTTATACGTATAAACATGCGACTTGCAGATCCGCGCACTAAAATCGAAATGAGTAATGATCATGAATCACTGCGATAGTTTCGTGTTTGCCACGACCCCGCTGACCGTGAAATATACGAGCGTCGCTGAAGAGTCGAGCGAGCGCCTTGTGACGGGGATCAGAGTCGTGTCAAACGACCCCGAATGAGAAAAAGGATCGGCCGTATTTTTCATTGCTTCCTGCCTGAAAGTGATCTACACGTTACGACGACCAATTTATTGATTTCGCCGCCACACGCGTGAGTGATGCTTTTCGAAAATAGTCAGGGATGCTGTTCTTTGGATGCCATGCGGTGACAGGGGAAACAATAAACAGCTTCATTGAAAAGTCAATGGGAGATCAAAGGGTTTCGGTTGTAAGGGGAAAGTTTTGGTTAGTAAACAAATGCCATTTGATTCAGTCCGAATTAGGCTTGTCAGATGAACTAATGAGTTTGCATTTATTTCTTGAAATATTTTTCAGTTCATCAGTTAATATGTAATATGAAATTCATGAAAAATATTGTAGAGTATGTAAAAGGTATTGGATTAGTCGCAAATGAGGAAAAAATTTTGATAGAGAATTGGGCAGAACAGTTCAGAAATCTAATGCAATTATTTTAATATAATTTTTTAACTACATTTTTCACTAATTTATATTAGTTTACAAACATATATATTAGTATATATTTTAATCCTCTCCAAACATCCGTTTCCAGTTTACAATATTTTTATTCCAAACTGGTCCTCCAATAGAAGAATATCCTCCCCTCGTAAGTACAACTTGACTAAACGAAAGTGTGTTTATGAATCGCATCCGTCCGTCGGACGCGCGCAAAATCCGTCGTAACCGAATGACTCGACAAATTTCCCTAGTTTGCTCGACTGTCAAATTTAATTTCCCGTATCGATTGCGTCGTGTATTTTTGCCGTCGATATTTGTCGACGGAAATAATGCAACGCAACGCGAGCCGAGCATCGACGAAAGAAAGCGGGCATCGCGATAATCACGCGAGTGTCCGTTACACGAATTGACGGAAATAATTAATATGGAAATGAAGTATCAAAAGTTGTATTCAAATTTAATTGAATCCTCTTCGAATTCGATGGACTCGCATTTACATGTGAATAATTAAACGCGTGTAAGTAAACACGGGCGAATCGATGAATTAACCGGCAATGAATTTCGCGCACACAAACGTTTGCCCCGTATTTGCATTCAGTTTTATTTCGAGCTTCATTATGAATTAAACGCGACGAAAAACACGAACTGCGCGCGCGGAAAGCATCGCCGTGGAACAATGTCCCGCCAAGTCGGCGACTTCAGCGGCATTTCATAGGTAATTAAGCGGCGTTTTATGAACAATTAAACCACGCTGACATAATACGCGATACCATTGTGTCAAACCGTCAATCCGATATCGAAGGAACATGGAACATCACGTTATAACTTTTGGACGATAGTTTTAAACTGAAATCCTAAATATTTCGTAAGAACTGGAACGTATATCTAACGCTAAAAAAATTATTTCAATTAGATTCAAATATTGCTGACACTACATAGCATTGTTAATAAGAAAGGGATTATTAATTATTTTATCGTAAATGTATCATCCTGTGTCAGTTCCTATTTATATTTTATTATGCGTGGAAATGCAAGTTCTAAAATTAAAAGTACAATTTCTGTCAGTGGTTGGCTCGATCATCGATTTGGCTCGGCGAGAATAAAAATAATCACGAGAGGAATTTCGCAATGATTACAAATCCGAAATTTATTGGAATTTGTCTTAAAATTGAGTCAGGAGGTGTGCGACCGGTTAATTGTATTTTGCGGCTAAAAGTGTATAGCATTTTTGAGATGCTTGAAAATGTGGATGGCGACTGAATGCCGGTGGGAGTTTTCGCAGAATGTCGTCTCGGTTTCTCCTCCTCGATGCAATGTCGTCCCTGCTGAGAGGGAGCGCCCCCTACCAGCTGCATCCTATGAATCGTAGTGAAGCCGGTGGAAGGGGCTCTGAATGAAGCATCTACGATGAAAGAATAGCCTATTTCAGTGCAGAATTATGCTGCGTCTAGGAAAGACGTATGGGAGTCTTGATACAGTGATTCACGGTGACTGTTTGTGAGTCAGACCTGGTCACTTTTCGTATGAAAAATGAATATTCTATTCGGTGGTATCAAGTGGAATTGTGAAAAATTGTACTTGATTGCCGAATGTAGTTAATTTTAAAAAACATATTCTTCATACTCAAAATATTTGAGTATTTTTAATATTTGTTTGTATATAAAAATAAGGCTGGGGCAAACTGAAATAGTAAAGTGCGACGTTCAAATTCTCGTCGACTAATTATAATCGATCCTTAACCTGCTACTGGTAGGGAATATCACAATAAATATCAGATTTTATCCTTTATTTTTTTGCTTATTTTTATTTCTCAGAAAAATTCGAAAATTAAATTTTTCACACACGCGGGTACCGACAGAAAAGAGAGAGAGTTAAGAGATCTTTACATCCATGACTATTCCACTATCTGGCGGTTTAAGCCTCCCACAGAAACAGCGTCATCTTCCTAGTCTTTGGATACAGTTTCCTCTATTCAGCAAAAAAGTGGTCCTGCTTTCCAAAAATCAAATCGAATCCGTCCCACCACTATCCAGCGGCTATACCATCGAATCTTCTTACCACACAGCCCTCCGCCATTTGGCACCTCCAAAACTATAGGGATTCAACACTGTCCAGCGTATCTCGCAGGTTTTCCGCACACTGTCCAGCGACTAGAAGAAGTGTCTTTTTTCTGTCACAACCCCGATTCTTATGGAATTTTTTACTCAGTACGTTTACGAAACCCTCTCTCAAATATCCAAAAGCGCCACTTACAGGTCGTAGCGCGACAATTCAACATCGAAAAAAAAATGTTCGCAACGCCACCTACAACTTTAGACCGCGGTGCCGCGCTTGATTACGTTCGCCGGTCGTCGGTAAAACAGATCGACCATCTCGCCCATGTCGCCGCTGTCGTTTACATTCGCCAGCCGTTGATAAACAGCCCTATCAGCAAACAATATTATTAAATATTACTACAATATTACAGTAAAATTGTAAAATATTTTTTGCTGATAGGTAGTGCGGCCATCTAGTCTATGTCGCCGCTGTTTTTAATGATGCTCCGCCGGACCGTCACAAAAGATTACTATAAAAATAG
>JABFPB010001931.1:0-22497 GCA_022817645.1 Ceratoteleas bidentatus
TTTAAGCTTAAGACAAGAAATTTAGCTTTATATATAATTTCTGAGCACAAGGTAGTTGCAGATTTTGATGTTGTGTGAAATATTATAATAATACAAACATCTCAACTCAGTTAATTTCAATTTTAAATTTATTAACTGAAAGAACACTGGTAAAAAGTTGTTTCGATATAATTAAACCATGTATTCAAAGAAATTATGTTAACTTTTCGTATAACAATCTTATAGAAGTTCAACATTTTACACTCTGAGGGTAATATACTGAATCGCAGAATTTAATAATAACCTGTTATGTATCTTCTGAAAAATAATTTTAGAATATTACTATGAATAATTTGTAAACAACTTAAAATAAGCGTTATATATTGAAATAGAATATTAAAGAATAAAATATGCTTTGAGCAACGTGTGAGGTATTCGTGAGAAAAAAGCATTCACCCAATTAATATGAATTCCGAGTTTCCATAGACAAGTCACTTTTATTTTTAAATGGTAAATCAATATGAAGCTCTCCTTTGAAATCCAAGGTAACAGAAGTGTTTCTGAATTCCAAACAATTCAAGACGTAAAGTAAACAATTTTATTCTTCAAAAAATATTTACATCTGCTCTATAAGCGAAGGTTATTATTAAAATTCATCATGACAGATCATCATAGATCTCCGAAACATCAAGGCGAAAAATATCTCATGTTTCTAAAATCAACCTTAAAACGTAATTATAACGTTATGAAATAAACTTTCTTGAACGTAAAAACAGAGTATAATATTCCGAGTGATAAGAATGTTCTTCTCCGCATATACGTGATCCTAAGAATGAATAATCGTATTTTCTGAATCAACGTTATAAATAAGTGTTTCAATAAACAAGACTTGAACGGTTCATCCGATTAAGACAGCCTAAACAGTTATAGAATCACTTATGATAATCATTAATAAAACCGCAATGCGTTTCTTACAAAACCCTCTTAAACGATTGTGACTGACTTATAAATAAATTTTGATGAATTAGCCTCTGACTATTATTGTCGAGGCGTAGCAGCAAGAAATTGTGGAAAATGGCTTCTGAGTCATAGAAAATGGCACAAACACGTGTGATACAAAGTCACCGGAGATAACACATGGATAATCCATCCGTTTGCACAAAAAAAATCGGTAAGATAAATTTAATTGTAAAATTTTACGACATCGATAACGCTGCAACGCAGTTCGCAATACAAGTTATGTTAAATGAAACGATTGAGTGAACATGTTTAACTAGTGACACAAGATTTTGCGTTTCAAAAGCTGTCTTAACCAATTTTTGTGGCGTAGATGAAATGCGATCAATCTGGGATGCATATTCTTTGAAATAGACCTGTACTTGAACCAATTCACAGTTATTCTGAAATTAATTGCGAGGTTTAAAATTGTTCGAGATTTTATTGAAGATTGTCAAACGACGGTGGCCGATGACGTCAATACAGTCAGACGCAGATGCGGAAAATATTTTGCTGAAAATTCGAACTGAAAAAGTCTCTTGCGTAGTAAGATTGCAGGATTAACGCGATAAACCAGGATTAAGTATAAAATTTTTGCTGAAAAGAAAAAAGTCCATCGGCTCTACTGATGAATCATTGAGTACATCAAATGGACGGCATCGGGGCTGTAAATTATCTGTGGTCTTTCTCCTCAATTAAAAAACGCAAGAAGGCTATTTGATAATCTATTTTACGCCGTTCCTTGAAGTTTGATAAAGTTTTATGACGACGGATTAATCGCGCTTGATCTTTTTTCGAATGAAACGCGCCTCGTCAAATCGGTGTGATTTGATCAAAGAAAGTGATCAAGTTTACAACTTTTTGCAATTTTCGAACAAACGGTTAAGGCAGTTGTCATGACGCTAAGTCGCGAAGGCATTTTGATCGCGTGCCAGACAGGTGATTTCCGGTGGTAGGAGTAACGCGGGGTGATGGCCGATGAAAAATAGAATTGATGGAAGAATAATAAAAAATGGAGCGGGCGTAATTGGGTCAGGATGTTTTTTGTTTCACTAATATCCCATACATTCCGCGTTTAGCAACGGACAAAATTTATTGACACATAAAAAATACGCGGCAGAATGTCGCGGGGTTCCAACCGGATTCTTCTAATTTTAAAACATCCAGTTTGTCATACTTGTAAAATTAAAAACCTACTGACTGGATCTAAAAATTTTTTGCTTTGCGTAAGAATCATTTTTGTGGTATAAATAACTGTGAAGCGCCAGACGACAAACATTCCAAGTTCAAAATACACGAAACGCTATCGTGTAGGGTCATTTGTAAGTGTCGCATCTTATCGATTTACAACAATTTTATAAATATTTTTGGCATTCATTCAAAATTGTAGACTTTTTGAAGCCTTATTTAAATAAGCTGATTAAGGGACGAGATGGAGAAGGGAGGTAATCAAAAAAGTTTCTTAACTGTCTGAGTTGTTTTGCATTTTCAGTTCCACGTGTTCATTAAAACAGTTTACAAAACGTAGAAAAATGTCGAAAAATTCATAAACATGCAATTTGTAATTTGTGTACAATTTGACATTCAGTCCAAAACACAAAAATTGTCCGTAAAACTGTAGTCAAATCCAGTTTCACACCATCTAAGAGAGTTGAGAACCACTGTCGGTATTCAACTAATTTTGCTTTCCACTGGTGCGCGAATAATGTTATTCGTGGGAATTAGGCCATGACATTCAGCTGTTACAGATTCGTACGGATTAAGTAATTAACTACGATGTGCACTTTTGAAGTTATCTACACGTAAATCACCTTCACTTTCGTTGGAATGCAAAGGAGAAATTTCGGAAATCCATCAAACCGAAGGCTGTCTAAGTGCCCCCAAATTATTGGCTACAATCGCTAAACCTCTACCAAGACAACAAGTTTTACCCAAAATGCTTGACTTGAGTCCACGTCTGGAATTGTGTATTCAATTGGTCCTCTACAAGATGACGTACTAACTTCGTCATCAGCGTCGACATACTCGTCCATAGATTCACTCTCCTGATTGTTCCAACTGCTTCCCTTCTCAGAAACCCCTTTCGTACCATTCTTTTGGGCATTTACGATATTTCTTACTATATTGTAATGTTCTTCTTCTGCCTTCTCAAAACTTGATATCCTCAAAGGCCTTCTGTTTATCTTCTCAACTTCAACATCCTCAACATCCCGGGTCCTTATCCCAACATCACGCATATCTACAGCCTTGTCCTCCACAGTCCTGTCCTCGAAACTCGTCTGAACCTGGACGGAAATGCTTCTTTTACTGCTTGACCTTGAAAGTTCACTGTCCGGAGGTGTTGTGTTGGTCCACTCATCTTTCCTCAGTTCACTCGCAGTCTGAACCGATATGTCAGACTTGCGTCTCTCCGGCTCCCTCTGCCGCTTCGACTTCTTCTCACTTATATTCTCAGCAGATCTGCTGATCTCCGTATGCTTTGACCTCAGTCTCGTAGGCTTCCTGTTGACGACGCTCGAACTCTTAATAAATTTCTTCTGCGCGATCGGAACATCCAGAGTGTCCTCAGCCACGTTAACAAAGAACTCGTTTCGCTTTGGTCCCTGCACGTGAATCTTCTGAAGCCGTTCCTCCGATTTACCAACAGAAACCTCTGGTGACTTCGATAGTCTAGCTTTCTTTATCGGAATCGGCTTGATAATCTTCTCCACAAGATCTTCCGGCGAAGACTCCGAGGAAGTTTCGTACTGGCCACTTTGGATGGTCGGTAACTTATCATTCCGCCTTTTCACCGATAAATCGTTGCCGGAATCCGATAACAAGTCTGCATCACTCGAAGACGTTGATTTAGATAGTTCGTCTTCGAAGTCTTGTGGGATAGGGGTTGGAAGTCTGACATAACCTTCATCGGGCGGACAGTACAGATTTCGGATCTCATCGTCCACATGGATTTCTATTTTCGGAGTAGGTTCAGTCTGGTGATCAAGGTCCTCGTCCTTAGGCAGGGCAAGGTCCGGATCACAACTAAGTCTGGAGTCCGGCCTGGACCCAGACAGCCAGTCCCTGGTGCTGCATTCCGACAAGGTGCTGATGTCGAAATTCGGGTCTAGGGCCTTGAGCTCGTTTCGTACCCTCAAACTGTATTCATGAAGGTTCTCGAGCTTATGCTTGACCGAATCCGGGAAATCGTTGTCTGGGGAGTGGGTAAAGCTACAGATAGAGTCGTGCATGCTGAGACTAGGCTCCGATGGCGGGTGGTAGTACAAGCACGGCGTGGGTGTGTTGCTAGACACGAGGATGGTGTTAGACACGTGTCTCGCGCACATCAACAGTTCTAACACACCGGCACAGCCGACCAGCACTGACAACAGGAGACCCATTTTGGCAGAATCGATTCAATCTCACCAATATCCGGGCCGAAAAACGTCAGGAGACCCCCTCACACATCTCAGGCCAGTTTGCCCAACGGTATAGAAGGCAAACCCATCACACTGGTGTCACTGGATCTTCGGCTGAAACAACACCAGGCCATCCATCCAGCTTTAGAAATGCTCTTATAGCAACTTCCTCTCGTTCGGATTTCACGCTAGCAAGACGGCTGGGCTTCGAATCCGTCACTGTCACGATGATCTGTCGAAAGCACCACGAGGACAGGAATTCCGTCGGAATCCATCCATCCATTTAATTTCACGAGCGTTTAGGATCGGCGCGATGGTTGAACGCAATTTTCCATGGCAATCTTCATCGTCGTAATCTGTCTGCCACGCGAATATGGCGAGTTACGTAACGGCACCCACACGCGGTCACGCGGTCATCGCGTAAATCTCGCGCTTATTAAGTTATCCATGCCGACGGATGGCAGGTAGTACACTGTTTTATTTAACGCGGGCAAGAGCGGCGGTCGGGCACACGTTATGTCGCTCAGTTTGACGAGGACCCAAGCTAAAGGCTAAAGTTAGACTGAATGTCCCTGGTCGCAGATTGTGTCCTTAATGCACGCACGATCGATGAGCTTGCAATAATTAGCGGGCACGATACTCGATGTTGGCAGCGCCTCGACGACGATGACCCCTTGGCCCAGGCTACTGACATGTCGATTCGACAAGCACGAGACGAGTGCAATGATCTGGTTGGTCGGTTCGCGCTGACGGGGACCACATTCTTAATTGACCGACGGCTCATTCACCGAGATCGGTGAATTGTTTCGCGCTAACTGTTCGCTCTCGATTCGTGATTCGATTTTTACGTCCCAATAGAACGCCCGGTACCAACTTAAAGCCACTTTTAGGCGCCCGGCTGTTCGACTGAAACACCTTTGACCGTCGAGGCATCATGGTTTGGAAATAACTTCAAAGTATAGTAGCCGCATAAACAGTGCTATTCCGTAATTAGCAAAACCGGTACTCTGTTTTTATCTCGTGGATTTGAGTCTCGTTCAAATGGATTCAGTTTAAGGTGGTCTGTAATTAAACTGCGCACCGGATGAGTTTAAATAAATGTTTTGTCGGGGCCACACTCTTAGCGGCTGAATTCTACAGCAACGCATTGTCGAATGTAATTATTGTACAATTATCGATGGCATGAAATCTATGCTGGGAAATAAACGTTACACTGCGGCATTTTATGATTTATTGAAAAACGTGTCCAAAAGGAATTCGGGCTTGTCGCGATATCGCAACACAAGTTACAAACGCCACTTGTATGACGGCTACGAGAGGCGTCGGTTATGATCATCGATACATAATTTGCGCACGCCGTACGCCATTTTGGCCGCAGTCCAACGATTTATCGAACTCTTGATGTATTATATTTAAAACACTCGTAAACTATTCCGAAATATGCCGACTCTTTTTCTTCACACTTAAAATGCCCGGACAAACAATATTATCGGACCAAAATAAAAGTCGATTATCCCGAGGGTCGGAAGAACTAGCGTTTTTTGACTGCAACCCGGCGAGCGGGCCATTGAATCGTTACATTTTGGCATCATAACTTGTTGCCAATCTGGCAATCGCTTTTGTTCGGTTGCATTCATCTGAGCGCGATATCACGTCTCAATTATTCGTTCAATTAATTTTAATTAATCTCCGAACATCTATTAAACAACTAATCACTGGAACGGACGTATTCGTGCTTGAAATTAATTTGCGCTCAGACCAGAAATAAATGGTCACACGTACATCAAAATGCAATTCACAATTTTTCCTTTCCCATTTCGTACTCCAAAATCGCTTTCTCGATTTCGGAGTACGAAATCTACGTGAATGTATCAAAGCATCGTCCGTCACGAAACATTGTCATTGACTCGGCTGTTTGGAAACACTTGTCTGCATTTCATTACAACGTCGAACCTGCCAATTCGGTCGGCTCAAAGGGATTTCGGGGATCCAGGAACACACATACCCACTTTCTTCCGGCCGTGGCCATGTTCGATCATCATCGACGAAAATAGTATTGGCATTGTTCCGCTTTCCTTCGGAAAGCACCTCCGCGACTAAATCCCGCAAAGAGGTCAGATCTAAATTCGACCCTTTGGCAGTCACGCACTTTTTGGCCCTTCGATTCGGGTCGAAGAAGTAAACGTCTGCCAATCGTCTGATTAGAACCATTTGCTCTTGGAACAATCGGACCATCCGAAATTCCTATTTTATTTCGGATTGTTTCGACAGAAAAAACCTGTCCGGTAAAATAGAAGATTGTTATTCCGAGTGTCAGTCAGACAACGAGACATGTAACGGTCACACTATGTTATGAGGTGCACATTTTATAAGCATCTCGCGATGCGTGCCAGCCTTCTTTTTCGAAGCATCATTTACCACGCTGAAGACTCCGGCGAGCAGATTGAATCGATTGTGCAAAACGCTCGCCGATTTTATCTCCAATTTAATTACTTTCGAAATAAACCGAATGTTTATACGATGACTGGGTGGGCCTAAAATTAGACGTGGTGGCGGAGTAATTTAAACGTATTTTCGAAGCGATGTTTTTCTAATCATTTTCCTGCCTGGCGGCCGAATTAATTCATTCGAATATTTCATTGAGATTAACCGCCGGGTTCGAGCGATAAAACAGTTTTCTGCCGCCGAGGATCCGGCGCGGTATTTTTATTTTCCGCCAACACAACGACGGAACTTGGTAGCGAGGAAATAACGTGGGCTGCGCGCGGTCCAACTTTTCATACGAGAAGCCGAAAGTTGCGCGTCGAAAAATACGACGCCGGATTATTAATAAACGATCGCGCCGGTTTATTCGTCGAAAAAATTAAATTTGTATTTTAAGACCACTCTAAACATTCGAAAAATGTTGTAACGCCCGGACTGTCCAATAGACTTGCAGTCCGTGACGAAAATAGGATTCGTATTAGCTTCCGTCTCTGGAGTGCCGATTTACCGAACGTATTGTCGATCGCGCTAACAAAATCCAGCCAGGATTAGTTACGAAAGTCCGAAATTAGAGCGTTTAAAATGCAAGCGCCCCGTAACGCGAATCGGCTTGTTTCTGCACACCCACGTAATTGAAATTCTACATTTCGCGAAACGCTGCCTATGCCCTGACGCCGAGGCTCGACAATTTCACGTATGATTTATCGTCCGTTTATATAATACGTGCGTAAAAGCTGTTTAATCATCCTCTCATTTTTATTTACAATTTTGGGATTGATGCAAGTTCATCAACGGGAATCGAAATGATTGTTGAAAACATTTTTTCCAGTTCCGTTACAAGAAACTGATTCTGTACCAAATTGGTTTATTTAACGTCTTTAGACGTCAAAAATCCTTTAATTTGAGTATAAACACAACCATGTTTGAAATAGTTTGAATTCAATTTTTTTTATATTAAACATTTTAAAAAATTGTAATACTTTGCAAACACAGCCAAGATTATTAAAATTGAAAGATTTCTCATTTAAAACACAAAGCTGTAAACCAAAAATCCAAAAATTACCATTTTTTCATATTAAACAATTTTCGAATTACTATAAACCTAGCCTTGTGGGTACTCAAACCAAATGATTTTTCATTCCAAACCTATCAGTTTCAATAATTTGGACTAAAAATGGAAACATTTGCAGCACTTTTCAGCCTGCACTCTCTTTATCAATATTAAACGTACCGCGACATTAACGAAAATACTCAATGTCACGAGAATCGCAAATATCCTAAAGTCGGACGAATCGTCGCGAATTCCGCGAGTTTTATGCTCAATTTTCGCCGGCGATGTCTCTCGCGGCGGGCCAACCAAAAATGGATTGGCCTCACGGTGAGATCAGCATTTGAAGCTGTCGAGATGTATCGTATGTCGGGTACGCATGCGCCCGTCCGCACGGCGAACATCTGACCGCGACTCTTACAATAATAAATTCCATTGCTTCAATTTTAATTTCTGCCGACTGCCGGCGCCCGGCGATTCAATTGCCAGCGAAACAAAGATGCGAGAAATTGCGCCGGCGAACGCAAATTGACGTGCTTTTCGCATCGCGATGAAAAATGTTTAACGAACGCGAGCTTTTGTGCTTTAAGTCGCGTTGTTTCTGGCAACAGGTAGCGATCTGGAGTAAAGACCCCGCAGCAGAATGCGCGCAAGAAACGAAACCCTTCGGGGGAGGGGAGGGGGTGCACTTTCATCAGAACAACCGCTTTGATTATATTTTCGAGCAGTCGGCGACGTCTTGCGTAATTCCGTCGAATTTTATTCATCGTTGCAAATAAGTGAATGGCTGCGCTCGGGGCTAAATGAATTTGGTAGATTATGCATTCCGCCGAGATTTTACGACGATTACCGAAAGGTCGGTGGAGCTCGGCTGGGAGGAGTCGGATGGAGTCGTACGAGACGAGTTCGAGTCCAGAGAAAGCTCGGAGAAACATTTTTGGACGTGACAACGAAATTTTGGTTACTGAAAGCAAACTGATCGGTTTATTTTTAGCAAACCAAATTATTTGCCTTGTCACAAGTAAGTGCTAAGGAATAACAAGTTTAGTTTTCTTCTTGACGTTATGTATAAAAGCAGATTTAAAATGGTTTTAAATAGATTTTGGTTAACCTTAACCTGACTTCCAGTTGCCGCATCGAAAATCCGAATGAAACTAACAGAAATCAGAATGTCCGATATTCATATTTATTTCAAAGAAATGCAATGCAATTAATGTATGAAGTTTTGAATAAAAACAGATGGCAAATGGATTTAAATAGATTTTGGTTAACCTTAACCTGACTTCCACTAGCCGCATTGAACATCCGAATGAAATAGACGGAAATCACAATGTCTAATGTGCCTATAAATTTGCCCTCGGAAATGTCGTCTTTATTAAGATGTAAAACATTTATATATTATTTCTTCTTGTTACTGTAAACGAAAAATTAGGCCTAACGTTGGAATTATCCTTTATAGTATTCTTGT
This sequence comes from Ceratoteleas bidentatus, assembly GCA_022817645.1. Taxonomy (NCBI): domain Eukaryota; kingdom Metazoa; phylum Arthropoda; class Insecta; order Hymenoptera; family Scelionidae; genus Ceratoteleas; species Ceratoteleas bidentatus. Next base: position 9,374 of record JABFPB010001931.1, read on the forward strand.
ATAAAATGTAGCAAATTTTTCAATCAGTACTTGAATCATATGTATAAATCTACTACGTTTGAGAATAATTGTATATTTTATTTCGTTCGCTGCAAAGTTTACTGCACTGCATTCTCAATAATTATAAATAAGATTAATGAACGTTAAAATTAAACTGTTAAATAAAATTCATGTATTAAATTGTATTAAAGTAACAAATCCGGCATTCGCCACTAGTAATTATTTAAGTAACATATATATAATATGAATGACTGATACTGAATAAATAACATGTCTTTATCAAATATTCATTTTATCAGCGAAACGCGTTGTGGCTAAAGTATAAACGAGAACCAACATATTTAATAACAGACCATATGATCCCTCACAGGAATAACTGTTGTTTATTAATTTCCTCTGTGTTATTATTTATTGATATTTTAATAATAACTGCAGTTATTACGTCACTATACGTGTATCAGCTAAAATTGGCGTCACACCGCCATAAAATAAATTCACGTGGATATATCGTTGCTTTTTCCTTCATTTTAAATATTGTATTGACGTAATTATTTTTCTGTAAATAAATTTTACTGTAATTTTACAGAATGGAGTGAAGAGGTTGTGTAAAAAAGACAGCTACATATGATGCATGATCGATCATGTTTGTGTGTTCATGTTTTGAGTTGCTATAAGAAAATGTTGGCACCGATTCTGCCATGTACAATGGTACAAAATATTGAATCGTTTATGCGAAAATAATCCATCGAGGAACTTGAAAATAAAATGATTCCGATTTATGCCAAAATTTGTTTCGCATTCAAATGACGACTTGCAAGTATTTTAGTAAATAAAGAGTGATTCAAGAACATGATTTATTTATCTATTTTTTAACGATAAAAACCAGGAAACGATGTCACAATGGATTATAATTGTGCATAACTGGAATTGGCTATAAAGGAGAAATGTAATTAGGTTTTGGCATCTCCCGATAAATTTTATTTTGCAATCATATAAATCACCGATGAATATCAGTCTATAAAAAGGTAGCGTTGCTTATTTATAATAAATTTAATATTCGCGCAAGCGACATTTTTCCTGCTTTCAACGTCACTTTGATAAATTCGCGACAACTTTTCAACAGTTTCGACCATTTTAATTGTCATTCCATCAAAAACAATAGCAATAACCAACGAATCCAAATTCAATCGCAATTTTAAACTCGAACTGTCAATTACTTCGACCGAAAAATTAAACATCGAAACATCCTGTTTAGCCAAACGTCAGTGTCAGCGCAATCCCTTTTCCTGTTGCGGAAAAATCGACTGCAGAGCGAGTAATTTACAAAAATAAACACAAATAATTGTACTTCACCTGACTGCGTGACACTTTCTGTCAGATTATACGTCAGATTAATAAGCGTGCATTCATTCCGCAGAATACTTGCAACATTTCGCGCGGTAAAAAATGTACTTGCATCATCGCCAAATGAAAATGAATACCCCAAACATTCCCATTTTTACCCGAAGACTGCAAATTTACAAATTCACACCTTTCCCCTTGCATAATTGACTTTTCCATTCGAAGTTCGCGCTTTTTTTGCCGTCGTCATTCAGGAAGAGGAAGCGTTATCCCAGTCCGACGAAAAATTGGCATAAACCCCGCAATTTGGTCGAACAACCCGTCGAAATCTTCCCCGCGAATTTTGATTAGCTGACAGCAGCTCCGTTATTTCGCATTCGGGCGTGAAACGCAAACAAATGTGACCCGCTTGAAATAGACAATGCGCGTTTTTACGGCGCGGTTCTTCCTCCCGGCGATTACGTCAGTCTCGCGGCATCGCATTGTATAAAAGCCAGCTCCCGGCCGTTGAAGCTCAGAGCTGTCCGAGACCCGGAGGAAAGTTCGTCCAAGTTGCGAAAAAATCGCAGTCTCTAATCGAGAAATTAGATACGGTCATTTGGGGGAAAAGCTTCCAAAATTCGAGAACGATATCTCGCAATCGACGCTGTCACATGGATAAGCGTTGTTACTATGCTATACTACTTTGCGTAGCAATTTTTTAACGCCCAAACAAGTTCTCATTTTTTTTTAATTTAGCCAATCTTTTCAAACGAGGTACTTGTACGTGGCGTTCCCGAAAGCGGCGCAACTTACCGACGAAAACGCTCGACTTTAACAGTCTCGAACCGTCGGTTTCGCCGTCTGTTCGCGAATTCCCTCGCAACTGGCAAAAACTTATCATCGACCGGTGTTTGGTCAAGTTTCGTTCACGTTCGATGACTGGCTCTAATAAAAGCCGCGATCGTGTATGGCTGGATTTGCGCGGATTGTGGTGGGAGTCCCGACGAGAAATCAAAATAGAATCCCGATAGCCGGCGATTCGTGAGAGCGAATTTCGTGGCTGGAAGTGAACCAGCGCGGGTTCTGGAATCCGGAGCAAGGACGCGATGTCGGGACCGGCGGACATTGAGTACATTGTTATAAACACGAGTAATGTGTAGTAAAATTTTTTACGTGCCAGCAGTAAATTACGAGTTATGGCGGTTTAGAGATATTGCGCGAGGAAATCAAGTTTTGTGACAGAAGATGGAACGTGGAACGTCTTTACACGTCACGATTAATCAGTTCAGGAATATCGCAATAAAATGGTTTGGGATGTCTAAGAGTTGTGAAATCGGAGTGGGAAAACTCAAACAAAAAAAAACTAAAAAAAAACAAAAACAATGCAGGACTCGATGGCGAAGGGCAAATGTGTGTAAACATTGAACTTAAGGTCGCAAACAATCTGTTTATCTTTTTCCCTTTCTCTGTTTAAACATGTCTGTGTCTTTCACAATACGGTTCTGGAATAGACATTTTAACGTGCATTTTCGAATTTTATATCCGACATCCCATTTTCTGATGAGCTTACTTGTTTTTGGCCTCAGTTGCGGAAGAACTTTATTTCCGAGAAATCTCATGCATTTTATTTTTAATCTCCAGACGCAGATTTGGGGTTCGCACGAGTAATTTTAGATTTTTCGACGCTCGGGACGTTTTAGACATTTTAGGAATTTGAAAAAATGAGTGTGGTAACTCCAGGTTGTGTACAGTTTAACAGTCGTTTCGGATCAATTTCTTGTTTAGAAGAGTTTGATGTTTTACATTGAGTCTGAAGAAAACAAGCTGGGACGCGAACTTCACGAAATTTGGATTGCACCAATTTTTGAGTGACGAGGGACTAATGCCATACATCTGTCTCTCTTTCTGCCTGCATCTCACTTGCAGTTATTTTCGTATTTCTAAATAAAGCCGAAAGCGGCCCAGTTCGTACGAAATGACGGTGACAACGCTCGACATTGCGCGACATTTACTATTCACTATTATGCTCCACATATTTCTGGCGCAACGATCCCTCCGCCGAATTGCGACATTGAATTATGATATTAAAAAAATCGCGGATTTCTGCGGGGAAATTGAATATCTTTCAAACGGATTTGCGTCGGGTTAAATGTCGTTAGAGTTTTCGGAAAAGGAATCTTTTGACGTTTCGATAATGAAATCACAGAAGCCAATTTTTTCGTTGATCGGAAAATCGCAAAAGTCGCTTTTTCTGGATTGAATGGAAAAAATGTTGTTAAAAGTGCGATAAGAATGTGTAATTCCAAAATCAGTTGGTATTGAGTAATTTTAACACGGCATCAAATTGGATGATTAATTTAATTACTTTTTTGTCCAGCCAATCAGAATTACAAATATAGTGTCACACTCTTAATAACACTTTACAAAGAAGACAAGTTTCGTAAAAGGACCATTTTCAATTGAATGACGTAAAAAACCTTCGAAAGAAACGATTCCATACCGTCAGCACCGTAAATAGTATTCTCCTTTGCATTCGGCATTGACAGCAATACGGATCAAGTTTTCGATTATGAATTATTGATTTTAGTTTGAAAGGTTTTAAAATTTCAATCGTTTACATTACATTATATTCTACAACGTATTATATCGTCATATTCGAACAATTATTTTGTTTTCATTTAAGATATATTGGTCAACATTATTAATTTTACATAAGTGTTCATTGCATTCACAAACCAGTCAACGATTCTAAACAATGTTGTAAAACTTTCCACAAATATGTAACTAAATATTAATTATCATAAATATATTTTCCGCTAAAAACTTCTTTATCGATGAAAAATGACACTATCGACTTATCGTAACTTAACGCCGGAAGGTCTCGTATGGTAAACGGTCGAACCGTTCGTTGGTAAAGTAGAAATCAAATGATAACTTCTACAAAAGATTTTCAACTTTAAATTTAACGTTACCATGCGATTTATATTTATGCTAAACTGTTCCGTTTTGTTATCGAAAATGCCTTGTAACAAAGTAGCAATATCGCGAATAAAAATCAGCGATTAAATGTGCCTTTTAACTTAACCAAATATCGACCATTCTCTCTCATTAAAGCTCTTCCGAACCTGTTGCTCGATTCTCCAACCCACCTCACTTATTTCAAGTTTGAATTGCCCGGAAATTAGATCTTATGGGACATTTAACTGAAATGTCTACCTATATTTAGTTTTTACTACTTAAAATGAACTTTTATCATTTCGAGTGACCCAAAATTAGTTTTGTCCGACAAAAAAGCTCACCTCGTCACAAGCTGCACATCTCGGTTTGAGTTGCTCCGCATAATGCCGTTCACAATAAAGCGCGTCGTCGTGCACGCAGTATGCGAGATCAACCAGCAACTCTCTGCATTGCACGCACTGAAAACACATCGGATGATACAGCAGTCCGAGTTTACTCGCCGAGACGGCGAGACTGCCATATTTCAAAGGCTCTTTACAAGTCCTACAGACCTACATAAACAAAAAAACAGCAGTTTCAGAGATAATATTTCAAACTAATAATACCGCGTGCAAATATCGCGCGGCCCAATCGTTAATGCCCTTTAAGGCGAATTTATCGCAGAACCGACTCTCGCGCGTACATACGTTATCCGCGTTTTTTTATTTGAGGCCGTACAATTCAATTCGAGGCATTTCATCAAACCTCAGTTCATTGCGAGAAAAAACTTCTTATTTTTGTGGTAGTTCCGACGTGAAGGGTTTTAAGATGGATACATTTTAAGCAGTTTAATTTTGCCGTTCTGCATGCCGGTTGCAGTTTTTTTATATTGACTAATAAATATTTCCCTAACAAAAAACTGGTTTAGAACGATAAATGGAATTTGACTTTGGAAACCATATTTCGATATTCGAATACTTGAATGGGGTCCAAGAATGGATTTCCCATCATGGAACCTGTCTAGGAATACTTGAAACAAGTGGATACTTGAACCAAGTTTGGTTCCACAGTGGTTTCCAGAGTCAAATTCCATTTATGGTTTCAAGCCAGTTTATTTGTTAAGTTTCTTCATTATATAAATAAATTTCATTTCATATTTGTAAGTATTTCTATATATGTTTATTTGTTTTGTATATGTTAATTTAAAGTGTTTTTTAAACTTGATTTTTATGGTTAGACTATCACGTATTAAAAGTAGTCTTCATTTTCGTGGAAATATGATTTTTCTCAGAGATGCTGTTTGTGACAACCAGAGTCCATTCTCTCTCAGCATGAATCCTTCTGTGACAGAATCTTGTTGTGACAACAAGATAGTTTCGATATTTTTAAGAGTGTACTGATCGATTTCTAGATATTTAATCAGAAAAATTAGAGTACTTATTTAATTCTGCTTACTTGCGATGAATGTATGTAACAATTTATTTAAACATTAACTTTTCTAAAAAATTCATAATTTACTCAATTTCTTTTAAAATATATCCGACATAATTAAAATTTCATTTGTTGGTCATTTTTTACGTTTTCAAACAAAAAATGTCGGTAAGTTATATAATTTTAAAACATCTGTATTGTTTACACATTATGCATTTTTTAGCAACTGTTATCTATAAGAATTTTTTGCAACAACCTATAAAAAAAGTTGATAGAAATGAATAGAAAATAATTATTTTGAGCTAAATTTCACATTCATTTAAATTGTTTTGAATTCATTTAACAATAGTTCAATGAATTCCAGTTTATGAACTTAAGTTAAATTTTCATCTAACTGGAATCGGAAAGAGAGAAAAGAATTCTCGGTTGAATAGATAGTGAATTTGAACAAAAATGAAATCTTTTGAAGAATTTATAATTTGTCGAAAACATTTATACACTTTTTAATTGGTTTAATGATCAATTCATCTCCATTCATTTCTATGAACTATTTTTGCAGAGTTCAGAATTTTTTACAGTTCAATGAATTAGACCTTTTTTTTACTTTCATGCGTGCCAAACCCTTCTCTAAAACAGATACAGATTCTAACAAATACGTAAGTTTCTAAAAAAACTTAACGCATTTTATCGAACGACCGAACTTCTTTGATTCTACCGAACTACGTCCAGCCATAATTTCGTCCAACTCTTCCTATTTTGACTTCGCAGCGACTGCGCCTTAATCCTCTCGCAAATTAGACACGAAATCTGTCATTTGCGAAAAATGATTAACATCGGCGCGCCACGCAATTAGCCTGGATATCTAATTGAAACGCGTCGTTCCTTTCGTTTGCCGTCATGGATTCAATCAGGCTAATAAGCCAAAGGGCAAATAAACGGGGCGCCGCGCGCTCGTGCCAATGTTCAAGTTCACTGTCATTCGCGCGCCCCTTTGGGTTCGCGCGCTCGAAATGTTATCCGGCGTTATTTGTTTTCGCACGATGTTAATCTGCGGGCATAATACGAGGAAGCGGCTAGCCGAGCATCTGGCGGTATTTAAATCCACGCGATCCCGAAGACTGACGATTATTGGCACGGATCGTCGGCCTTTCGCAGCCCGGCTGCAATAAAGCGCATACGCGGCGCGCGATGATGGAAAGACGAAAGCGAACGCATAAGAAGTCAAAACGCAATCTTTCGAACTTCACGCGTCGTTGTGTATCCAAGGCGGCGTTTCATAAATGCGTATTTTTGGAACAAACAGCGCGCTGCGGCCGCCTTCATTTCGCCAATTTGTATCGGATTATTTATTAATAAATGACGATTTTCGGCGCTTTGCATTTAATTTTACTTTTGCGAGCAGACGCGTATTTTTAGACGCACGTTTGTGTGGCGCAAGACGCGAATTCCTTGATAAAGATGGACATTTCGACAAGATTTGGAGAATTCGACGGTAGCTCGGGTAGAAATAAAAACATTTTCAGTCGATGCGAAAAATGTGAGAATGAACTCTGCAAAAGTGTGAGTTTTTATTGAAAATGGTCTAATCGTCATAATTTTGAGAGCACTGTAAGGAATTGGATATTGGTTCAAGAGGGACCAATATCCAACAAAAAATTAAAAATTATTTTAAAAGACTATTTTTATGGTTGAAAACACTTGAAGGTGTTTAAAAAATACAAAACAAAACAAAACAAAAACAGAAGCATGTTTTGAAATAAAACCCTTGTTTCTGGAATGAACTAAACAACTCTCTCATTCTAATTGTATGAAAGAAACGATATGAACTATTCTACGAATAGTAACGGGATAAAGTATTTAATGTTATATTACATAAATAAAAAAGTGGTTCAGTATGAAAATGGAAAGGCTGTTTATTAACTTTGTAAAATAATATGAAAGAAAGAACATTAGTTCGCGAAATTTTACTTAAATGGAACGAAAAAATTCTTTAGGGAGCTAAAAATTGTTAAAGTTGCTAATATATTTGTTGGCTGAAGTTTGTTAACTGTTTGATGTTTCATTCACGGCCAAATATAGCACTGACATGAACTTGAACTTAGAACATTTTTATCAAAATTATGTAAATTTTATTTTATATAATTTCTATTTTATCCGAGTAATATGAGTCATACTTTGTCTTATAATAATTTGTATGTATAAGGCAAAATAATATCTTTTGCCTTAATCGTATGCTTTAAAAGTTATCAACTTCTTCGGATACTGTTCAAATACTGAAAAACGTTAGCAATCCCAGATGGATGTGTGTAGTCAATTCATGTTTTTCTCCAACATATACAAAAATTATTTATTAGTCTGCTATTTAAATCAAGAAAGTCGTTTCCTTCACTCTTAAAAAAGTACTATTTGTGTTGAATAATGAGTCTACTTGAAGCGGTAATATTTGAATCAATTCTAACTGTCATACCTATAATAACCTACAACACACGGAAAATAGATTATGTTTCCCCATATGTCATGGTCCTACTGTTGGTAATAGATTTTCTATTCGTCACAAATATATGAAAGTAAAAGTTCCAAGTAGATTTTCCACTCTACTGTAGTAGTTACGAATTGCGTTTAATACTAATTTTTAAGATTGTTCTTCATACGCAGAAAAAATGTTTAAAACCGACTACATTTTCAAATATTAATTAAAAGTCAACTATCGCTAGTTTTCGACAATAAAATCACTTGCCTAAGATTCGCTAATCTGTCACTATAGTTATACCATACACTAATTATCATTTCACTGAGGTCTGAAAGTTATGACTATTAGACTTTTTCAGCATTTTTATACAAGTTTTAAAACGTTTTATTTCTGCCACTTTTAAAGATTTTTTGGATATTGTTTAAAGATTTTATTTCTATAATCCAGAGCAGTCAACGTGCCGCAAAATAATTAAAAGTGTTGAAGAATGTGGAAAACAACAAGGTTATTTCCACTTTCCTCTTGACATCCACGGGTTAAACTCCAGAAAAACATGTGGTTTTGACTTTCAGAAACCTTTTAGAATTCTAAAACATAGTGTATTTTTATCAATCCACTTGTTATTCTGAAGTTTTCGAAAAGTATCGCGCAGTGATATAAAACTAACGACACCTACAAGTCCTCTTTCAGCAACCTCTTGCACGCTACCGATATCGAGCGCTATTTCATTTCTTGCTGCCATAAAATCGTCAGCACTGGCGGAATGTTCAGGCTCCAGGTGGCGACAATACGCTCTGGCAAGGTCCTGTTTTGGTAACTGGGTCGCCAATTGGCGATCCCTGTAGCGTTCGCCAGGCGTGCCCAGTCGCGGGACCGATATTTCAGGTATCATTGAAAAGTATTCTTCTACCTGCAAACCACGATAAAATCATTAAAATCGTCGATTATCAAGCTGAACTACAATTATTAAAAAGAACCAAAGTGCAACTATAAAATCGGCGAAGAAATGCTCCAGAGGGAATTGGTTGGAAAGTCGTTTTTAGGATTTTAATTTTCGACATCGTAAAAGAGTAATTACTTTTACAGTGGCACCTTAAGACCTTTTTCCCGTTTTATACGACTAAACGTCCCGTGACAAAAACATTTCGCAAATCTTTTTATGAAGGTAATCTTGCGTGATGATTGCAACTGTTCAACATTTAAATACGTTTCCGGTAGTTGCATATAATTCAAGACCTCGTAAATACATTACGACTGTCTTACAGAACGTCATGCTTGTTTGCACAGAAATCCCTAAGGAAACGGGTATTGTTCGTCAAGTGCGTAATGGAATTAATTTGAGCATCCAGCAATTTGAATGAACAAATTGCACTTTCGCAGCCGCGCCACACTTTTTAAAGTCCATTTATATAATCACGAGATTTCTTTTGTTCTGCTTACAATACTAGTGAGGGATCTGCACAATAACTTTTTTCTTAGTGAAATGTAAATACAAATTTACTTTACAGGCCGTTGTATTTGAGAAACAGTATGTGAAACTGTAGTGAATAATTTTAAGTACAATTTTGAAAAAGAATAGTTTCGGAACCTTTCGAATAGTTCGTAACATGTAACGTTTGTTACATTGAGTATAATTCTAAAAACAAAGGTTTAATACCTAACATCAATTCAGTTGGTTATCTTTTAAATAATTATAAATACATATCTCTACATCAGAACATTATACAGCAAACGTATTTTAGTATAAAATTCATAAAAATACGCCACTTCAGTGAAACAACCCATCAGAAACCGTTAGAGACATAGAAAACACTGACAAAAACCAGCTAGAAACAATTAATCGACGTGGCATTACAATTAGACGATGATAAAATCAATTTGCAGTGACATATGAAAAACCATACAAAATGTGCTAAGGTACAACCAAAAACGACGTAGATACTTATATATGCTAATCCAAATTTTAAATTGCAAATGTTTAACAGGGATGATTTACTTCACTACCTCGACTTTACCTTCCCAATAATTCGCTGCAACGCTGAGGGAGGGGAAAGCTCCCATATTTCCCCTCCCTCTCCCAGTTTTCATAACCTAAAACAATTACTTTTCCCCATCCCCAACTTGGAATAATGTCAACTTCTGACTTCCTCCAATTTTCTTCCCACGTGCACACTTCATCACAACAAATCATTGCCCAAAAAGTGCCGCAAAATTAGAAACCCGATTATCCGTTTGACTTAATAGAGACATAATGAAATTATTGCTCGGGCGACTGCCAACGTAAACTAATAAAGACGAAAACGTGCGGATGCATAGGTTCGTTTGTGTTTTCGCGAAAAACGCGTTGGAACGTCAAGTTCATCGCGTTCGACGGTAGCGAGCGGATCTCCAGAACGATTCGCCGCGCGCCTTTTTGAAATACATGCCCGATTACGCCACGACGTTACGCGTATGACAAGCTTTCCGAAAATATTGAAGCCGGGCGCAGCGCCAAGCGTGGATGCACGCGTGCCGCTCACCACGTAAATAATCGTAACCCAAGCTCCGCACAGCGTAAACGCGTAGCGGCGGTGTTCAGATTACCCGTAAACAGAGCGCGGTTTGTCTGGAATTTATGGGCAGTCTTTTTCGGCGACTCAAAGTATCCTAAAGTACAAAATTAAAAATGATCTACGTGGCACGATCATGGAAATTTAAAAAAATGTTATAGAAAAATTGTGAGCAGTTAAGTAAAATTTACTTAACCCTTTAGCTAAACTTGTATTGAATGAAGTGAAAATGGTTATATAATAAACAAATTAAATAAAAAACATATATATGTTCGTGTAGATTTGTTAATGTGTTACCTTATAGAGAAAAAATATAATGCGTTTATTATTTTTCGACAGGGGTTGTAAACAACCAGTTTTTATATAGGCAAAGTTACGAGAGAAAAAAATTACTAGCACATTAAAAAATGTAAGGAATTTGAATGTTTTTCTGTAAATAAAAAAAATATTTTCATTTTATTTTACTATAGGTGTACTCAAGCTGTTTCACATGAGTAGAGTACATAGAAATTTTCTTTACGAAACCAATTTATTATTCCAGTTTCTTATCTGACAAAAGAGTAAACGGGACATGGGATTTGAAAAGAATAGAATAAACAATTCATATAAATATTCATGAAAATCTAAAACACAAGTCTAGTAATCTTGTACATATGTTAGCTTAATTTTTTTAATAGGCGGTATCATGTCTGTTGCGATTTTACTGCATCGTTTGGCAATATTTAATAATCAGGCATTTCATTAATCAGATATGCCACAGTTCTTCGAAGTTATAACGTTTTTCAAATGAGACGTGAAATCTCATGATTATTTTTACAATTACTATGTAGGGCAATAAGATCGGAAATTAAAAAGACGATTTTGAACGAACGGTGCAGACTAAGAGAATGTTTGTAACAAACAAATTAATTAAGTTGTTTTTATCAGTTTATAAATTCGTGCAAACTTTTACACAATATACTAATGTCGACATTTGAGGTGTACTTGCAAAATTCAATTTTCCTTTAGAATTTTCTCAGAAACTGGGCAAACTAAAAATTGGAACAAAAATCGTGTAAACTCTAAAGCCTACAAAAAATCATATTTTCTATAAATTTTTTTTATTTCTACTTTGCGAGTTTTGTAAAGAGCCTCGTTTTTACACAATGAAAACGCACGAAAACTATTTGTAATCTTCCCGCATCTAATAGTTATCAACTATTACGGCTCGCGCTATTATTTATTACGCGTGTGTTCGTAAAAAGCACATATCATCGTCTTAAATTTCCTTTTAACACTGACCTGATATTACGCTAAATATAAATAATCTCGTAGTCGCGGCTACGGATTTCGGTAGCCCGAACTCGCTGTATCGAAGGTTTTCGTGCTTTCGGAATATTCGGCAAAATGGAATGGTCAAGGAAGACATTTTCGGAAAATGATTTTTTTGCCAATTTCGTTTTCAGAAATGAAAGAATAGGTTTTTAAAGCAATTCGGAATGAAAATAATAATCGATAGATAGAATTCTAAAGTTCGTGGCTTTTTTCATGTTTTTTGTATTTGAGGGTTTTATAAAAATATTTTCCGAGCAAAATTGTTGGATTTATCGGATATTACTATGCACTTCCACCATTCCTACATATTCTATTTCATTTGATCAATCTCGACACAATTTACCAATTAATTCTATTTATATATAGAAAAAACACAGAATCGCACGTTTAGGAATTTTAAAGATAAAAATTAAGGAAATTTGACAAAAACCTGTTTTTTAATCCGCTTAATAATACTTAGAACGAGTCGTTGAAATGTCAATGATATTGTCTGCGCGCCCATTTAAAAATAATATTCTAAACTTAAGAATCCCGAATATCTCTCGTTCTTGTACAATATGATAAGAAAAACTAAGAGCTAACTGTCAGCAATAACAATTTATGATGGAATCCCTCAAACTGACAAACTTTGATCTATAGTTTCCAAAGTTTTCACTCATATTACAAATGTCAACTCTAAACTCTTTCCCAAGCCACTCTAATATCACAGTGCTCAAACATTGTTCCAACTTTTAAAACATACTTCCCATTTTTCACGTGTCTCCATATTAAATTAGGTAAGAACCACCATTTTTTCGTGAAAAACATATTTTTTGCAACTATGTCTACATTACTACTATTATACCTTTTTACTAACGTGCAAAAAAGTAAATATACTACAAAAATGTCCTAAAATTATTATGACTTTTACCACAGTATGGTAATCCCGTACTATGTTATAATCACGATGTATCATGTCCTCGTTAAAACATTATTGTAGATTTAAGGAGTATTTCCCACTTTGACTGTATCTTTAAAATCTGGAAGCTCTCATAATCACAAATATTTTTTTCAAATTTTCGAGTTTTTACTGTTATAGTAAATATTAATATATGACATAC